>RJWJ010027335.1:0-22269 GCA_004363605.1 Indri indri
TGGTTGAATTTTGTTCAACTGAAACAAATAAAAACAACTTTTTAAAATTGTAATATCTACATGAAATTTGACATCACGACTGACTTGTATTCCAGCTCTAATACTTTCCAGCTGTGAGGCTTTTCACATGCACCCAGCCTTTCCCAGCTTTAGGTTACCTCTCTGCAAAGCAGGGATGAATGACTCATCTCATCAGAATCGTCAATATAACTTATTATAATATTGTTTTGTACTGTGATAAGTGCAACTATGTGAATATGAAAGAATAAGTTGGTGATAAAACTTTAATCTATATCCATGGAAAGACTGAAAAATTAAAAAAAAAAAACTTCCTTTAAAAGCCTTTATAAAGGCTTTTATAGCTGTCTTCCAAATTAGAAGACATAACTGCTACCACTGCAGGAGTACCATTAACTAATATTTATTGAGCTTTTGCTATGTCCTGGGCACTGGCTTACAGAGTTTAACTTAACTTTCTCACTTAGTTTTCAACAACACTTTGAGGTAAGTGCTATTATTATCTCCAGTTAATAGATGACAAATCTAGGGCTAAAGAAGCTATGTAAATTCTCCCAAGGACACGCAATTAATAAGGGGCAAGGAAAAAGTTGAAGGGAGGGAATTCAACTCAATTAAGAAATGTTTATTCATCTCATGTGTTACATTCGTGGCCTAGACATTATGTAAGCTAGCCTTAAGTTGGTTGTCCTTTTAGAGCAAGTGTTGGTACCACTTATTCTTCTTTCTTACTAATATCTTTTGTTTTACTATCATGGAGATGAATGGTTAAGAACAGCATATATCATTAGAGCACACATATGATAGAATTAATTCGCTAAATCCATAGCTTCTGAGGGTTCTAAGAGTAGCTGGTAGCATGTACACCCATGGAACAATTACGTATAGAGAATGTCCTGTTAATTCACCACTTTTCCTAACAAACCTTTTCTTACTAAAACAATATGTGGCTTTTTTTTCTCTTCACAGAAAAAAAAAGTTTTAGGAGAAAAGATCAATCTACCGCTTAGGAAAATACATTTGTCAGTAAAGTACTATCTAAGTAGCCTTTGTTATCTGAGTGAGACTCACTGGAAAAGGCCACTTCAAATGAGCATGCTTAAAATTAGATCCAAAATTTAATAGTAAATTGTGTGTTTGATGTTTGATGAAAAGTTTACTTTACTTTATATTTATTAAATGTGTTAAATATCCATTTTAGAAATTTGTTTTATCATTTATAATAAAATTCAGGTTGTAATTGGAACTATGCACTAATTGCTAGTCAAAACAAAAAGTGAGTAAAGTACCTTTAGGGTATAAATTTTCTAACCAAGTTGTGTCATATGATATCCTTCATTCTATGTTTAACTTCCTGAGCCTGATGATAAAGAAGAGCTTTTTTTCTTTCTTTTTCCTTTTCTTTTCTTTTTTTTTTTTTTTTTTTGCAAAAATATTCTAGGGCTCCATCAATTTTTCAAAGGCCTCTCTGTGATAGGCAAGCCAGTCTCTCTTGAAGCTCCTAGGTTGTCACCATTCCTGCCAATTCTCTTTTCTTCAACTGATGACTGGGCTAACTCTGCTGTTCAGTCTTCACTTGTCAATAGCTCTGTGCGTGATTGAAACATTTCCCCAAAGTATTTGCATCGTCTTCAGAAAATCCTGAATGTTTTACAAGAATTGCAAATTACGCTTTTCGACTAATGTGTATTAGATTTGAGTTGTATTGTCAAATCTTCAGCCTAAACTAGAGAGAGCATGAAGGATTGTTCGAGTGGGGACAAGATTTTGAAGGGGTCAATTTATTAGAGCACTTTTTTTAGTTATGGTAACTTTTGCTTCCTTAGGTGGCTTTGAGCTGAAGACACTTAGATAACTAATGAGAACACCTTGTGTACAATATGTTAAAATAAATTTAGAATTTTTTTAACACATATGTCATATATTTCCACCACAGAACTCCCCAAATTGAACATTCTCCAGAATATTAGGATTTCAGGAATTCTGGTTTAGTTAAGGTAGCTAAGGAGAGTAATTTAAAGGACAGAAATAAATAACATAAGCATATTTTATAGCATTTTATTAATACTTTTAGAAAACTGATTTATACCACTAGTTAGGTCTCTAGATCAACTTGTAAGATGTCTTATCTTTGAATTACAGAGAAGTCGCAGTACAAGAGGTGAGGATGATTACGAATGTGAGTGACAGATCTGTTATCCTCTCTCAGACCCACTCTCTGAAAGAGAGGCACTTTAAATCTGTTGGATGTGCATTCTAAGTTACTATCCGCCCGTTCACGTAATGAAGACATTTAAAGTCTCAAAGAATTATAATTCCTGCTAAGGGGAATGACAGAACCATCTCATACCTGGAGCATTGGAATCGCCTGGTTTAACAGGTGGAAGGAATTCATGAAAAGTGGAGACTTATCCATCCACTCTTGAGATCTTTCTCTTAATTCCGCCAGCTGCCTCAGAGTTACGTTAGACTTAAAGACAAAGAAACAAAAGAGATCTGGTCCATTAGTATTTTGCCTATATTCCAAAAAGGTATCTTTAAGATCGTTTTGTTACATAACTTCAAAAAACAGTTCCAAAAGGTGGAGCTAGTAAAAAAATATTGGCAGAAATTTCCCACATGGTTGAAAGTTTTAAATGATAGCTTTTATAGGGTCAAGATCATTTTAAAACATTCCGTAAAATTTAGAGTTTGTTTTATATCCACAAGTGACTTTACAGCCAAAATGTAAGCATGACTTCCGGAGATCTCACAAGTTTTTCATTTTTACCAATGATACACTTAACTTTTCTACTAAAGAAACATCCTCATTCAAGGAAATAAGGAGGATATTCTCATATATTTCTGGTGGGAATAAATATGTTGTAGCCTTTTTTGAGAAGTAATCTGACAATGGCTATTAAAATAAGATACAATATCCTCCAGTCCCTCAATCCTGAACATTCATCTGACATAAAAATACCACTATGTAAAACCATATGCATGAGAGTGTTTGTTGTCATATTGTTTACAGTAGCCAAAAACCAAAAACAAACCCTGGAAACAAAAACGAATGCCCAACAACTGGGGATTGGATTACTAAATTTCATGTTATGAAAAAATATGCAATCTTTAAAAAGGATAAATTAAATGATACCTATTGCGTGAGAAGAATTTCCACAATGTATTCTTATGTAAGAAAAGCAACATGTAGAAAAGTATTATAATGCAATCTTATTTTAATAATGCAAACAATGACCAGAGAACTCTGAGTATGAATGTATATGTGGTAAAATAATCAATAGAGGATTAGAGGCATGTGAATAAGTTATAGAAAGACACATACTGGAATGCTAACATACATTAGTTTATGTGCAGGGAAGAGCAGGATCAAGAGAGAAGAAAAAGGGAAGGTGAGAGCCAAGCACAAAAGGAAAAAAGAAAAAAAAGACTGCACTTAGAAAATAAGCATACATGTAACTTCACTTATGCAAAATTATGTAGAGGTATATAGTCATGAAACAAATAAGGTATTAAATCACAAACAATACAAGCAAAGAACATTTAGTGTTGATCTATCCATTTTTATATAGAAGTAAAAATAATGTTATATTCATATAAACTATAGTTTAATGACCAAGTAATGGTGAAGCAGAATATTTTTTTTCACTTTTGCTTTTTCATTTTGAAAGTATTAAGTTTATAATTCAAATCACTAAAATCAACTTTAAAAGTGAGAGGGAAAACTATTATGGTTAAATGAGGCAGTTAATAGGAATAGTTACTATTAATAATGTTGTCTTTCTCAGTATCTATCTTCTATATAAATATGAGATGTTAAATTGTACAACTAAATACAAAGCCCAGAATCTGTATGTTAGGGATTGTTTTTGTTCAAACTGGATATATAATGTCCAATATTATTTTTTTAGCACAATTTTTACGTACTTTGAAAGTTAGGCACCAGCAGAAAACTTTTCTGCTTTTTGAGATAAATTGAAAAATCTGGGGTCCTGTTTCAACTAACCTCATTCTCAAGTGTCAACATGGTTCATTTCGCTTCAAAGGGCTACCACCCAATCTATATTGCTTGCACATATCTGAGGCAGAAGTTGAGAATTATTAAGAGCTTCAGAAAACCAAGAGTAAGAATAGTAAAATACAAAGAAACTAGAGTCAGCTAAAGTAAATTTAGAAGTTGACTACTTTAAAAATCATCTTAATACCCAAAATAGAAACTTTGAGTTACAATGGTCAAACCTTTTCCATTATTGCCTTTGTAACCGGGTTATATGGTGCATACAAAATCCTTCCCAACAACATAGGTTTCAAGAAAGCCCAAATCACAGGTCCAGCAGGCATGTTAATGATGTCTTTATAAAGGGAGAAGCAAAATGGTGCTGGAAGGAAAAAGTGAAATAAAACCACTCAATAGATGTGTTTCAAATCTATTTCCTCATGGTAAATTGACACAGATTATTCTTATCACACCCAAAAATACATGCCTTAGCACTTCTTATATTATTAACAGATGTGAGGCATCTGGTAGCAAAGTAAAAAAGCATAGTAACAAATAGTAACAAATCTTTTTTAGGTGAGAAAATTTAACCCAATAAACAAGCCCAGAGTAAGTGATGGCATTTTGCCAAGAGGAGATAGAAAGATTGAAAACCACATTTCAGAATTGCCAACAGATCCATTTCACCAGCATTTAATTTTCTAAAAATACACAAAAACCTACTACTTGGATAGTACCAGATACATAAGAGCTGTTTAATAAATGTTTGGTGAATGAATAAAAAGATAAATAAATGAGTCAATCCAATTGCTACCCTAAACACCCATCTATTATTTGGCAGAGCTTGTGGATCACATTTTGCCTCTCCAAGTTTATAGATCAAGTAAACGACTTTGATGTGCCACTCAACATTTACGCTGCTGCTGCATTTCTGCAGCTCTGCCATGCAGGATATAAATTCCTAATTCTAGACAAGTTACGAAAAAATATCAACTCAAACAGACCTAAGGCAAGTTTTTGTATTATCTAGAGGCAAGGAAGATGTACTTCTGACTGACAGATTCTACGAAGATAGGCCTTGCAGCAGACTACCTGGGTTCAAATAACAGCTCGGATACTTCCAAGTTGAGTGACCTCGGCCAGGTTACCTACGCTCTTTGTGCCTCATTTCCCCTTACTAAGATGGGTTAATATACATAACATGCTTAACATGTAGTAAGTGCTGTATAAGTGTTTTCTATTTTTATTCTTGGGGAGAAATTAATACTTCATTATCACAAAAAGCTCAGACAGAATAGACAATGGTCTTAACTTATCATTAAGAACAATCATCATTAAAGCATGCTCACTGGTTTGTAGGGGGATTCCATATTTTGAAGCAATTTGCTTTTTACTTAAGTTATACGTCAAAAAATCCTTGGTGTGGTTTCCTTTTGGCTTCTGGGAAGAGGGCAGCATGGCAATTAAATATTCAGTCGTAATTCCTTGGGAACACAATGCTTGGGAAATGGTCCTAAATGATCCTTGGGGTGTGTTCATTCGGTTGCTTCTGTACATTGCCTGTGAAACAAAAAACCGCAATTTATTCACATAGGAGCTATAGATGCTACTGAAAACAATATAGAAAGAACACCTGACGATGCTTAGAGGATCCTTGAAGTTTCTATAATTCCTTTAAAATGTGTGTCCCAAATGTAAATGCAGAATGATAATCTTCACCAATTTAAGTGGCAAAAAATGTAGCTAGAGTAGAATTTTCTTGTTATTTTTTTCTCAATGTACTAAATTTGAAGCCATGTTATAACTAATCTTAAAAACAAGTTGATATGACAGAAGGAATTTTTCAACAAGAACATTCCTGGGTAACTTTTCTACCTGTGTTAATGGAACATTTCTGGGCAGATGCATTTGTTTCAGGGATCTCATTTTGTCTAGCAGCGGATGTGTGCCGGAAGCCATCTGATTGAGAATCTCCTTTAGTCTCATGAAGAGTTCTATCATCTTTTCTACTGGCTTTTGATCTTTCCTAGGGAAAAACACCTAACAGAAACAGAATAAAAATAAATCATTTATGTGGAGAAACTGGAACCCTCATGCACTGTTGGTAAGAATGTAAAAAGGTACAGCCACTTTGGAAAACATTTCAAAAGTTGTAAAATAGCTAAACGTAAATGTACCATACAACCCAGCAATTCCATTCCTAGGTATTTATCCAAGATTATTGAAAACATATGTCTACACACAGATTTGTATGCAAATGTTCATAGCAGTATTATTCACAATAGCCAAACGGTGGCAACAATCCAGGTAAATGGATAAAACAAAATGTATATCCTTAAAAAGGAACACTATTTGGCAAGAAAAGGAAATGAAATACTGAAATGTGTTACAACATGTATGAAACTCAAAAACATTATATGAAGCAAAAGAAGCCAGACAAAAAGACCACATATTGTATGATTCAACTCATATGTAATATCTAAAAAAGACAAATCTATAGAGACAGAAAATGGATTAGAGGTTGCCTGGGTGAGAGGTCAAAAATGAGAAGTAACTGCAAATGGATATGACGTTTCTTTTTGGGGTGCTGGAAATGTCCTAAAATGACATTGTGGTAATAGTGACACAATTCTATACATTTACTAAACAATTGTTGAATTGTACACTTAAAATGAGTCAATTTTATGGTACATAAATTATACCTCAATAAAGTTGCAAGATAAATGACTTTAGAGGTCATCAAGGCAAATGTCAATTACATAACTCTTCATGCATGCCATTGCTCAAAAATCATGTAATGTGATCCTAAAAATCAGGAAAACTCTGTCAAAAAGCTTACATGATTTATCAGCCTATTTAATTCCATAATGCTTATTTGCTTCAGGAAGAAACATTGAAAATTTTTTTAAATCTTAAAATAATTTCATCCTCTGATTCATTCATTTATTCAGCAGACACTGAGTGCCTGGCATGTTGCCAGCACTGCACGAGGTAACGGGTATGCAGTGGTGCACAAGGGGCATCATCCCTGCAGTCAGAGAGCTTTGGTCTATTAGGAGGCACAGATATCAAACAAGGCAATGAACAAAGACTGGGGAGTATGAGAAGGCAGGGAGCCTTTAGCTAAGAAATCAGAGGAGGTCTCTTTCCAAGTTGGAATCCTAAAGGATGAGAAGGAACATATCATAGGAAGAATAAGAAGAGGAAGGGTATAGGCAGAGGGGGAAAGATGTATGAGGTCCCTAAGGAGAGAAAGCTCTTGGCCTATCCAAGGAAGTCAAAAACCATGATAATGAGCACAAGATTCAGTTGGAGAGATGGCCTTGATCACATCTGCCTCATTGTTCAGCTCTCACTCATGAAGATGTAGATGACTCAATGGCACAGCTACTAATTGCAATCAGATTTTTCTAAATTAGAACCAACATTTCTCTTTTTCTATTTTCTATTCTAGTTCTGAAATTCTAGGCATTCCTATATTGATGTGACATAAATTGACTGATAGTGGGAAATTTTTATTATTTTTGTTTGTAATACTAAGAAGAATTGGGAATGGTCTGCTTGTCAAATGCACATGTTTAATTAATAGACTCACCAAGAGATATTTAGTCTGATTTCTGCTCTGTGGAGATATTATAAAATAAGAATTAAAATTTTAGGTGAACAAAATTCATAATTTCATGTCATATGTATTTTAGGTTATAGTTCATGTAAAATAACCACTAGTTTAGTTAATGGGTATTTTCTGAGTTTCCCTATGAGCCAGGTGCTGTTTTTGGCATTTGAAATATTTCAGTGAACAAAGAGGACCTTGTGGAGCTTACACACTAGTCGGAATAGACAGAAAATAAATTTGGAAAATGGAAACTAAATAAAATATAGAGTTTGATGGAAGCGCAAAAGAAAACAAATAGAACAGGAAAATGGGGGTTGAGAGTGCTATAGGTAGCACTGGTTGCATTTTAAATAGGGTGGTCTGGGTAGGCCTTATTGTGAAGGTCAATGTTGAGCAAAAAAAAATGCCCTGCAAACCAGGTGAAGGGTGTCTCCAGAGTGGTGCCATGCAGTAGCCACAGGCACAGAGATTAGCCAAGTAGGAAATGAGATCTTACAGATGAAGAGTAGTTGATCTGCAGATCATGAAGCAGATGTAAAGCTTTCCTTGAATAAAATGGAGAGCCGCTGGAAGGTTTTGAGCAGAAGGGTAACATAATGAGACTTAAGTTTTTAAAAGATCACTCTGATTCTTTGGAGGTGGGGGACAGGGGAAGAGGCCAAGTGTGGCAGCAGGGAGATTGGTTGGGCGGCCATTGCAGAAATGCAGGTGTGGGTTGGTGGAGATGGCTCGGAACGGGATTACTTATGACTACTCCTGAACCATTTTTCTCCCTTTGGCTAACATGTCTCAACAACATAAGTCAGCCATTTGCTTCTGGTTTTTCTTACTTTAAAGAGAAAAACAAGTTTCAGTGTTTTTAAGAGCATGTAAATATTTTTGACCCAAGTAGAGATCTGGGTGAACATAGGTGTTTTGTTTTTCTATGTTTATATTTTTATTTCAGTTATTTATTAAATAAGTACTTATAGAACACCTGCTTATTGCAAGAAGAAGTCAGGGCTGACTTTACTAAGCCCTAATAATGACCATTTGTTTTGTTCTACTGGATAAGTAATGGTAGCTTCTACCTAAATTGATGAAGGAAACACAAAACTTTTTGGAGAACACCAAAAGAAAATCTATTTTTTCATTAAAAAAATCTTTGTTTTAATCTTTATTTTTATCCTACCAAATTAATGCCTGTTCATTGTAAAAAAATTATAACATTTGTATTTTATACTTTTGAAATACATTTGTATTTCACAGTAACGGTACGTATTAAATTTAATTATTGGTCTCTGATACACAAACCGAAAGTTAATAAGGCAATAATATTAGTTTCCTCATCTATAAAATGTGCAAATTGCAATGTATGATCTCTAAGGTTTCATTGAGCTCTAAAATAATATTCTAATTCCAAAAGCTAGATAAAAGGATCTTATCCCTGATAGTATCAAAGAGCACACACGTGTAAGTAAATATTTTTATACTAAACCATCAGTATCAACATATTTCACCAAAACAGCAACTTGCCTTGTATGTGAAGTTATAAATGTCTAAGTAGTGTAGAAAAGTGAGCCCAATGAGGTAAGACTGATGCGATCTCTCTGGAAGAGGCAGGCTGCAGAATTCCTTCATCGCATCTTCCAGTTTGGGATTGGTAACATTAGCATCACAAGAATGCAACCAGAACACCCGAGAAATAATCTACAAATTAGAAAAAGAAAAGTATTTTAGCTGTGAATCACTGGAGAGTCATCTGTCCATTTTGGTTTTTTTAAATACACTCTAAGTTTTAAAATATGAAAAATTTTCCTCAAAAATCAAATTGGTGCTTATTTAAAGCACTAATTACTATTATAGAGAACCCATAGTTCACTGGAAAACTTACAAAATAAGGTGGGAAAAGAGAGACAGAGACATCCAGGATGACTCCCGGATTTCTTGTCTGTACAGCTGGCGAATGAAGGATGGTACCAAGAAAGATAATTGATTTGGAATAAGTTTGGGGAAAATATTCGATTAAGACGCTGCTGCCTTTAAAATTTTACTCTTAGTCAATTCGGATGGCATTTAGTTTTCATAATCATTCAAAGTTACAATCTTCTACAATATACTCTGTGGATCCAGAGACACAAAACACACAAAACAAACAAAACAAAAAGCCCAGGATCATACAATAGCGGGAGTCAGCCCCCTGGACAGTGAAGCTCCTGCAGGTAGTGAGGCATGATTGTGAGGGATAAGATGCCATCTCTGTTGCCCCCAAGTTAAAATAAAGAGAAAAGCTTATGAAATTCAAGATTGCAGAAACTTTTCACTCTTTCCTCTTGAAAATTATAAAAACGTAAGCTCTCCATTTACATATTTTTATTTACTAAAACGAACCTGTTCTTCAGAAGCCAGCAACATGATTGCTGAGAGTAGACCTTAGGATCAAAGAAGCAAAAGGTGAGATCAAAGGGAAAAGGTAAACGAATATTATTTGCTAGTACAAGAGAAAGAAAAGTGAAGGCAAAGCTGTTTTAATTTTTGTGTGGGGAACCAATTAAAATGACACAAGGTGAATTCAATATATTCCAAGGGAGCCTTAAAGGCTTTTAAAAAACTTTATCCAATATTGGAAAATAACTGGGCTGTGCTTAGAAATGACACAGTCTGTCACATGTAAGTTTTGAATGGATGAGGCCTTAAGCTCTGCGGCTCTTTTGGAAAATTTCTATGACACTCCCAGACAATGGACTTGGAAAAGGAATAAAAGATAAGACATTTTGAGAGGAAAACCTTATTATCAGCCTATGAGGAAACGACATGATTCATTTTCACACCAAAAAATGTTTGCTACAACCACAAACTTACTTATAGCTCCCTTGACCACATCTATTGTATATGCCGTGTCTTGTCTTGGGACTTAAAAAATAAAAATGAGTATCCATTTTTGTTTGAGTTGCAACGAACAGAAAATAGTCTCCATACTTCTTTCCCCAATTAGGTTACTGAAATTTGACTTTGATATCATTACAGTAGGTGCAAATTCAGCTCAGACAATGTGACTGTGACAATGAATATAATTCTTTACTGATGGCCCCAATTGTTTAAGAATGCCATCTAGGGGTGAAGAAAAGGAGAGAATAAAGGAGACGGGGCGGGGCAGACAGAGAAGGAAAAACAAAGGGAAAGGAACACACAGTGACAATATTCTTGCTTCAGAATTTTTCTTCTGTCTTCACATAAAAATTAGGCCTCTAATTTTATCATTTGTATGGAAAATTCTCAAGCTTTATATGCAACTTGCTAGTGTTCTTGACAAATGCTAAATGCTACTTAAACTTCTAAAAACTGCATGTAAGTACAAGCACATGACACTACCTCAGCCCTGTTATCGGGGATAGGAACGGCCAGCAAATTATCAATACTCCTGTTGGACATTCCTGTCGTTCTCCTCAGTTCTTCTTTCAGCTCTTCAACATTTTTAAACATTTCTATTAACTGACCTGCAAGGAAAAAAAAACTTACATGCTGGTCATTCTATTTAGTCACCGTCGCATATAGAAACCTTCTAGACTAAAACATATATTCAACATACATGCCTGTCAGGAACAGATGTCCCCCAGTTTGGGCAAACTTTTTGTATCTTTAGGATCTATTTCTATCTGAGTTAGATTTGTTCTTATTATGGTATCATTAACCCAAGGTAACAGATTGCTCTGGGTTATAAATTTTCCTTAGGTATCTATAATATGAAGGTGATTTAAAGAAAATATGGTTTCCTCACATAATGCACTAAACAAGTATCTCTCCATTTGATTTAAAACATCACACAAATTTAAAGCGCTTTTAAACCTGGGATCATATTAATATTGTCAACTTAGGACAAGGTTTGATAAATTCACAACATAACATCACAGGGCATTTTTCCTTAACTTTGCCTAGCACACTACAGTTTATAAAAGGTTCTTATAATCATTATCTCACTTTTATATAGAATATGTTTAACTGCGAACTCTTTTAGGACAATGATTATAATTATTTCATATCTGGGTTATTTAAGGCACAATAAACAATATTTTGATTTTATTTCAGCAGAGCGTAATCTCCATTCTGCAAATGCCTTTCAATTTCTTTTATTAAGTATCCCTCATGCAAATATACCTTCTTTATTTTTGGACTTAGTGCCCTTCCAATTTTGTGGCTGCCTGTTGTCCAAAATTCTGAATGCCTTTCCTTTCAGTATTGAGGCATTATGCAAAGGAGAAACATATTGCATGATACATCATGCTCAGAATACTAATAGAAAGTTCTGAATTGAGATTTCTGTAGACAGCAGTGCATCCTTTTTGTTTTTTCAATCAGATTATTTTCACAGAAGCAAATAAATTTCATTCTTGCTCTCAAAGCCGACTATCTAATGCACTGTAATATATCAGAGAAACAAAAGGTGAATGGTCTAACTAGTTAAATTTTTGAAGATCTTTTTGCTATGAAATCAAATTTCCCTGTTTCATTCTCTGCTACCTTTCTATGTGTTTACTTTAGACACGTAACCGTATTTGAAAGCTTCAGGTTTCTCACGTGTAAGGGCAAATAACAAAGCAGGTTTGGATGGGAACTTCAAAAAAGCCTTTCGTAAACTGCAGCATGAGAATCACATACATTCTAACAAGACAGGACTTAAAATGTGCATGGGGAAACACCTGGTCTTTCAGAGGCATCTGCACTGTTATTAACATGCAGCATGGCTTCTATGGTCGGTATTAACTGTGTGATATTTTCCAAGTAATTCATTTGCAGTGTCTGTTCGAGAAACCTGGAATGAGACAGAAGAGAAGAAGAAATTCAACTATGCATATCAATATTTTGAGAGGGATGTCACGAAGGAAGAAGACAATGGAAAAACTTACTGATCCATATTTAAATTAATTTTGCTTGGATCCCCGGTCAGTAAATCTCTCAGTTTTTCAGATATGACATTGTCATGGTACAGCACGCTGGTTGCTATTTCGGTGCCCAGCTCTGCTGCTTCAAGGAGCTGCAGATCAAACGCACTGTCTTCACACAGGCTCCCGAAGCTCATATTAGAAAGATGGCATGATTTCTCTATCAAATTGAAAGTTTCAGATTCACAGAGAAGTTCGGTCAAGTTTCGAAGTTGAGACAGCTTTCCAAGAAGGGGAAAGAGTGGGAAATAGATGAGTTACATTATTCTACATATTTAGTCATTCATGATAAGCAATCAAAATTGATCCGCTTTTTAAAAACATTCTGCATATGTGTTTGGTTAGCTGGCATTTGGCATCAGTTTTATTACAAAGCACTATTTTCTGTCATTTGAGTTTATTGTTCTCTTAAGAATTTTATAAAAATTTGGGCATATTAGACCTGTCTTCCTCTATAGATTCATGGGTCTAAAACATATAGTTTAGTCTTATCCAGTTTAAATCATAAATACTGTAACTAGTTTTATTTATTTATTTAGAGACAGGGTCTCACTCTGTCACCTGTGCTAGAGTGCAGTGGTGTCATCATAGCTCACTGCAACCTAAAGCTCCTGGGTTCAAGCAATTCTCCTGCCTCAGCAAGGAGGAAAGAGCTGGGACTATAGGTGCGCACCATCATGCCTGGCTAATTTTTCTATTTTTTGTAGAGAGAGGGTCTCACTCTTGTTAAGGCTGGTCTCGGAACTCCTGTCCTCAAGTGATCCTCCCGCCTCCGCCTCCCAAAGTGCTAGGATTACTGGCACGAGCCACCACACCCAGTCCTAATTTTATATTTTAATTTATATTTTAAATCATGTATAGGGCAGATGGAAAACAGATTTGGTTTGGAACTTTAAAAAAGCCTTTCTTCCTCATACCCATTAGGATGGCTATTATTGAAAAAACAGAAAATAACAAGTGTTGGTGAGGATGTGGAGAAATTTTAACCATATACACTCTTCGTGAGAATGTAAAATGGAATGAAAAACAGCATGGCAGTTCCTCACAAAATTAAAAATAGAATTACTATATGATCTAGCAATTCCACTTCTGGGTATAAACTACAGAGTATTGAAAGCAGGATCTTGAAGAGATATTTGTACAGCCATGTTCATAGTAGCATTATTTACAACAGCCAAGAGGTAGAAGCAATGCAAGTGTTCCACAACAGATAAATGGGTAAGCAAAACATGATGTGCATAAATACACACACACACACACACACACACACACACACACACACACACACACACAATGAGATACTATTAAGCCTTACAAAGGAAAGAAATTCTGACACATGCTGCAACATGGATGAACCTTGAGGATACTGTGCTAAGTGAAATAAGCCAGTCCCACAAAGACAAATGCTATATGATTCCACTTATACGAGGTACCTAGAGTAGTCAAATTCACAGAGACAGAAAGTAAAATTATGGCTGCCAGGGGCTGGGAGAAGGAGGAATGAGGGGTTGTTTAATGGGTATAGAGTTTCAGTTTTACAAGATGAAAAGAGTCCTGGAGATTAGCTGGACAACAATGTAAATGTACTTACCACAATTGAACTGTACAGTAAAATTGGTAAATATTACGGTATGTTCATTTTACCACAATTTTTAAAAATTGACAAAAAATAAAAAATTCTTTCTTAAACTGCAGCATGAGAATCACATGCATTCTAATAAGACTGTGTTTAAACTCTGGATGAGAACACCTCTGGGTTTTCAGAAGTGTCTGTGCTGTTCCTGACCTTGTCTTCTGCCCTCTTCTGTATTGCAGGGCACTAGGTGCTTTTGTCCTATGGAAGTGCTTAAAAGGGCTTCAAATTCCATATCCAGATGAAAAAGAGAAAAACGGAAATCAAATAATTGGTTCCCAAATGCATCTGAATCAGAATTGTAAGGGACACGATTGTACAGACCTCATAATATCAGGGGCATAGAATGATAAAACAGCAATACTTCTGGGCTTGTGGTGGGTACATGGAGGGAGGTGTCTCAATAAAAATATTGTGTTATCTGTATTTCTGCTCAATAAGGGGAACACCCATTTCATGTGTAGCCCCCCATTCAGGAAGTTACCCTTCCCATCAAAGGGACTGGAAAGAAAAAGATAAAACAGATAATGAAGGGGGGAGAAAACACACAAGCTCAAGAAGAATAAAATGTTCAGGCTGGACCAGAAGGCTGGGAAACAGAGGGAAGAGTCGCCAATGAGTAGTAGGATTCCCTGCCATCTTGGGAATACCATGAAGAGTGGAATGAGTGGGCCCTAACTGACTGTCACAATCATGATACTAATTATCAGGGAGGGCAAACCAGGGAAGTAAGAGCGTCTCCAGTTGTAAAACTTTAGGAGTTTGTCTTCATTCTTCCAGTGATGTGCCCTGAGCATTTCCCGTGTGTGGGACTCCGTGCTGGGGATACAATGGCAAAGGGACGGACCTGGCAATATTCCACACGGAGCTTGTGGTCTAGGACTGAGTGGCTTCTGTCGATTTCAAACAGCAGCCATGCTTATTATTACGTAAATGACAATAGATTTTCTACCCAAGGGACAAGGGTTATAGATTATGTCCATTTCTGTGGCTTCCAGGACTTTTTTCATAATGTGACCCTCAAGGGGAACATCATAGTCAAATTGTGGGTGATGTTTTAAATTATTCTTAACCCTAGTCCCATCCCATTTGTATCAATGGTTGAGACTGTTGTTTCCATTTCCCTAGTGTATACTGTGTGCTTCCCAGTTATTTATTCCCTAAGTCAAGAGCTACCCTGAGTCCTTGCCCAGGGAGCATGATTACAATGCCAGTGCTCTATTTTAACACCATTCTTTTTTCATGCCTTCATGGACCACGCCTTAAGCTCCTACCATGTGAGGCTTCAGAGATGAAGAAGGTATAATTTTATCAGAGTTTACACCCTAGTGAGGGACACAGAACCTACACATACACAAACTATAATGCCAAGTTATGAGTTATACAGGCCAGAAATCTCGGTCATCAGAGACTCCTCTTCCTTATGCCTCACATCTCACTGGCTGCCACATTTTTTCAATTTGATCTCCTAAATCACTCTTATCAGTCTTGGAACTGTCTCTTTCTTCTATCCTTTGCCAAGGGCACAGTGCAGGCCCTCTCTTTTCACTTAGATTTCTGCAGAAATAGCCTACTTGGCTTCCCTCTAATCTCTTGGCTATAATTCTCCCAGAGAGATCTCTTTCTAAAATGCAAATTTCACCTTCTTCAAATTCACAACTTTCAGGATCAAATTCAAACTCCTTGGCTAAGCATTAGGAAGCCTTCAGGACCTGGGCTCAGTCTCCCTCTACAGCCCCCTTTCTTGTCTGTCCCGTGGGCACCTTCTGCTCCAGCTGGACACATGTGAACCCAGGTAACTTATACCTTCTTTCAGGTTCATGCCTCTGTCTTCTTACAAACTCAGGTCTCTATGTCTAGAATGCAGGACTCTAATCTAATTCTACACAGTCCTCGAGGCTCAGAATAAGCATCATCTTCTCTGTAAAATTTCTTCTCTCCACCTCCATCCCCTGCAATCCACATTAGATATCCAACCTCTGTGCACAGAATCCTGTCCGTCCACATACCACACCTCTTACCTGACTGCATTACAATCATTGCTCTGCTTTTCCATCTCCTCCCCTGGCTCGATTATAAGCATTTTGGGGTTAGAGAATATGTCTTATAAATAAATTGATTAGTACTATGGGAGCATGGGTAATGAATGAAAAGAATGAATGGATAAATATGAGTACAGAAGATAAAGTCATTACCCTGCCTGAGAAAGAGGGAGAAAGGTGATACCCTCTAATATTATAGAAATGACATTTAAACTTGTCCTTGGCTAAACAATGGGCACACACAGGCACAAGGAGATGTAAAAGATGATGGAAATCAAGAAAGCATTCATCGGGTACAATGAACGCTATTATGGTGATGGGCACCATAAAAGTCCCAACTTAAGTATTATACGAAGTATCCATGTAACAACATTTGTAGCCCCTAATATTTTGAAATAATAAGTAAATAAATAAATAAACTTGTCCATGAAGGATGAGTAGGAATTTTCCAGATGAATGCGTAACTTCCTTCTCATTTGCACGAACAAATTAAGATAATGCTTAATTAAGTATATTAGAATTCTTGATGCATGTAGAAGGCTAGGGCTAAAATGTAGGTAATCTAACTAGCACATTTATTTGTAATATACATGGACATAATGTTTTGCATGCCTGCTTAATTATACCATGTTGACTATACAGCAAGTCATCTTGCTTGCCCTGAATAAACCAGTTCTAATTTTACTTTATTCCTGGCTACATAAATCCAATTAAACTGCTGTTCTTACTAGGAAAGCTGCTTTCAAAATGTAATAGGGTTATTTAAGAAATGAAGTGATTTTCATGATAACCTGTATACTATATGCATGAGCTAAACAAAGAATAATAACAAATAAGCATGAACAGATTCAAACTTCAGATTTTAAATTTTGGGCTTGCTTTCTTCCCCCTTTCTTCAATAGCATATATTTGAATATGACTTATTAGTTTCTGTTTCTGATGACAATAATAAAAATAGGATGAGTCAAAGTTTGAGACTTTTGTATGCTGTGAAGTCTAAAATAGCATCTTTTAAAATCTACTTTGATAGATTTTAAAACTTAGGACATCTCAAATTAGAAATCATATTATGAATCTTTTCTCAAACTGTGAAGCTTAATAAGGTAACTATATTGTTAGCCATTCCTTTATATATGCACATACTGTAATCAAGCTCTTATGAGTCATTTCATGCAGAAATCCCCACCGATTAAAAACAAAACACCATTGTACAACACCAAAGTCTTGTCATCCTTTTTCTAGAGTCATAAGTAGGACCATTATATATCTAAAGTGAAAATGGGATCATTAGTTACAAAGATCAGACTTAAAACTTAAACTAAAAGTATATCTTGTCAAAATATTATAGGAAATACTGAGGTTTATTTTTTTCTTTCATGGCTTACTTTTGATTTTAAGACTTCAGGAACCGGAGGGAAGTAATCCTCATAGGAACCATTTCGAAGAAAAGATTTTCTAAATCTTACTGTGGACTGAAGGAGTCTTATATTTTCTGTAAAGGAGGGGAGAAGAGTTACTTTATGTGAATTGCAAGGTCATTTAGGAAATCCATTCGAAAGACACCTCTATCCTGATTTATTACTAAATTTTTTCTATGATAACAGCTTAGTTCAATATAAATATAAGATGAGTAAAAGTTTAACCTTTATATGAACCATGGGGACAATAGAGTTCATTATTTTTAAAATATTCATAGATATTCTGCTTAGAGATAAAAATATTTCTAGCAAAGGTGCTGCACAGTTTTGGCTCTTTGTGAACTGAAAATGCTTTTATTTCTGACTTTTGGACATACTATTCAGTTGAAGTATTTTGGGGAGAATAGGTTGTATCATCCATCCCTGTGATGTAAAAATGGCCTTCCAACCTGATTAATTCAGGCCTGGTGAACAAAGACCAGGTTTAAATATTTGTTGTGCTATTTGCCTGCCATTAACTCTCAACAAACTATTTTGGTATAGGACAAAGGAATGTGTGTCTCCTAGAAAGGGTGAGAAAATAGATATTTCTTCTTATGAAAAGAAACAAAACATTTGATTAAATGCAATCTTTGCGGTTGCCCATGTAGGCAGAAAATTGAAAATAAAAAGTGTGTGAGAATAGGAAGTAAAAATAGTCTGCCACAAAAATGCCTTTGTTGATGTCATTTACAACTGCTTTTAGAACTCTGTATTAACATTCTTCATTATTTTTTAACAACTGAGATTATTACAAGCATAGAAATTATCGTGAAGGGTTATGTGATCCCCTAATGACTCTGAACACTTAGAAAGTTTGTCCAGGTGGCCATCAAAACATTATCCATTATACGGCCATTATAGAAATATATTAAAGTTTGTCCAGGTAACCAGGTGGGACTAGCAGCAGCAACAGAATAATATAATAATATGATTAGATATTCCCTTCATTCACCAAATCACCAAATTGAAACTGATGCATATGGAAACTAAGATTTTAAAAATTTTTTCTTTTGTAAGCGAATGTCTTAAAAGACTTACTGCTTTAGGACAGAATTAGAAACCACAGGCAGCGTTCCGATGATTGAGAAGACCATTACCTGGTGATCCCCTGGCCAAATTGTCAGTCACATTTCTCACACATGCCAAGTAGGGAACATAAGGACTATTTGCTGATATATTTAAGAGGGCATCTTCAAAGTTTTCCAGGATCAGGAGCCTATAGAATTAGAAAAGAATATATAAATCGGGTCATATAAAAATAAAGTAAAGCCATTTTGCTGAGATCATTTCGGTCCCTGGTTGTCTGGCATCAGTTGACTTGGGCATTGAAGCACCGCCAGGAAGCTGGACATCTTCCCTCAAGTCCAGCTGCACCACGGCAGCACCGCTCTAGGTTCTCTGAGCATTTACCTTTTCCATGTGTGCTATCTTTATATTAATTATTTTAATACTCCATCATAAATGATCGTAAGGCCATTTCTAGGTATGAAAGAAAAAAATCACTGGGCTGGGGTTGCCCGATGAAATACAGGACTCCCAGTTGAAGTTGAGTTACAGATAAACAATGAATAAATTTTTTAGTGTGAGTATGTCCCACGAGGATTGCACATTTTCGTTTCTTTTTTTCCTAAATCTTGCAACCCCTTTCTAGGCCTCAGTTTCTCTCTTGTCAGTTGAGATGTAGGAAGCTAGATGCTCTGCTAGATCCTTCCACCTATAACATTCAATAACTACATTTGAATTCATTTCATTGTGATTAAAAACAAGTAGTGGAATCCAATTGGCCAATGTAAGTTATTTTTTTCTCCAGATAACCAATTTAGCATTCCCAAATTAACCACTTTCTGGTGTCCTTTCAAATTGACTGGGATGTGAGAACATAGCTTAAGATTTTCAAGGCATCTGTATGCGAGTAAGCATGTGTGTGTTATATGTGCCCCGTCACTTTGACGGTGAGGCTGCATCTCTGTTTATTTTGTAACTTCTTCCCTTAGTGTCTACTGTTGAATTTTATGTAGAGTAAAGATAGAATAAATGTCAATGGCTGATTTGGGGATCATCTGCTTTGACTCAAACTGTGCAATACACAAATTAACTAGTCCTATCAGGTGTTTAACTTGGAGACTATTAAAATGCGAGTGGGAGAGATTTATCTTGCCATAGCTAGTAAATGTAGGAAAATGTTTGCATTAATATTAAAGAAGACTCAAGATGTTCAGATGTGGGTTCATAACAGTGGATCCTTGAGGAACTTTGAAAGTAAAACAAATCAATGGCAAGAAAAGCCTCTAACTTGGCAGTTTAAGTGGTCAGATGGCCTATTCGCATTTAAATACTACTCATAGCCTCTACTTTAAAAAACTAGCACCCATTCCAAAAACCCTATTGCTTTTGCTTAGGCAATTCCTTAACTAGAGACTCTTAATAACACTATATTTGATTGTCTCAGACTTTGGAGCTTTTACACTTATTTATTTATTTATTTATTTATTTTCTTTTTGAGACAGGGTCTCCCTCTCTTGCCCAGGCTAGAGTACAGTGGCGTGATCATAGCTCACTGCAATCTCAAACTCCTGGGCTCAATTGATCCTTCTGCCCTAGCCTCTGGAGTAGCTCCTGGGACTACAGGTGTGTGCCATTATGCCTGGCTAATTTTTTTATTTTTTGTAGAGATGGGGTCTCGCTGTATTGCTCAGCCTGGTCTCGAACTCCTGGCCTCAAGTGATCCTCCCACCTTGACCCCCCAAAGTGGTGGGATTATAGGGATTAGCCATTGCACCTGGCCTAGACTTTTGAGCTTTTAGACAGTTAGCCTTATTATTTATCAAAGCCTTCTTGTAGATAATCAATGCCACTTATCAATTCACAAATGAAAGACAGGAAATTTTATTCTTAGATTAAGTTTTCTGTCCTAGATAAAAGAAACCATCTATCAGGCAAATTTCTAAATCACACCATAACTATTAAAAATCTAACAGGAGTGTGATATATGACGAAACTAACCCTCCTGTACAGATTACCAATATAATATCAAGTCATGCCTGCATATCGCCAAGTTTCATGGACTTTATCACCACCTATGACATCAGTGAGTTAAGTCGAATCAAGTCAAGTCAAGGTCTATATAATAATGACCAATGTACTCAGAGCACTAACCTAAAACAAAAAGCCCTGAGCAAGCCTTTTGGAATATATGATATCTGCAAGAATATGGAGGGAAGTAGGGAGCAGTGTCAGAAAGAAGATTGTGAAGATAAACTAGAAAACGGGATTTGAGAATCCAAAACATGAAGGAAGAAACAAGTGGAATTAGGGATATAATTGTAAATTTATTGCATCTAATTTTTTTCCATGGGGAGAGGAAATAACCGTTTATTTTACTTGCTATAGTAATAAGCATGGGTTTCAAGACATCTTATTTCTTCTGTGAGCAACTGGAAAGAATGATCCATTTAATTTTGAGCAGGATGACTCCCTGCTCACCCTGACCCCATCCCTATCACAGAATATCTAGCATTTTTGTTTTGTACATCAAAGACTTAACAGTTGTTGAAAGGATAAATACATCAGTAAAAGAGATATAGGAAGCTGCAAAGACACCGGCCATTTATCTGAGACGTGCCCAGTGAGGCATCTCTGGATGGGCACGTGTGGAGTGGTTCTCCTGCCTCAGTGAGGTGATTCTCCCTTACCTCGCTCACCTTTCCCCACTCTTCCCAACATTGCCCTTCCTTCTTTCGTGTTTGTCCTCCTCCCTGTCATAGTTATTACAGCATAGAGCAATTTCTACCCGGTGCAGTGCTCATAGTAAAATATTGGCCGAATCTTCCAGATGGACTGGAATAAAATATTCCCGTGGTGTATTGTCAAGCTTAGAATAGAGGACAGTTGGGCTAGAATTGACCTTGAAATATCATCTAAGCCATTCTCTAAGTTACATGAAGAACATGCGATTACCAAGATTTTTGAGAATGGATTTGATATACTCCCAAAATTAAGATTCCGTATCTATGTGCCACTGTTTTGGCATAAGCACTCAATTACTCCTTTAAGTCATTTAATTGATGCATCCTTTATACAAAATCCTACCTACTTCCCAAGAGTGTTTACAATAAAAGGTAAGCTTATGAATGTACACACTCATGTGCATACACACACACACAAATGCAAAACAGTAAAGATAATGCCCTCAGAACAAAAATAATGAGGAAAGGGAAGAGCTATGAGGGAAAAGTGTTTCTCAGTAGCTTCCTTTAGAAAATTCTGGACCAGAAAACTTTTGTCTTATGCCTGTACTGCCACTCTGTGATTATTTTAAAGCAGGAATGGAAAGGAAGTCTGAAGATAAGAAATCCCTTAATTTCATCAATCACAACAAGAGCCAGCTTAAAAGTATTGAATTCTTCCTAATAAACTGTCAGCTGGCTGTCAGCAGCTGACTACATTTGCTGTGGAATTTGCAGGTCTGGGGTGCTGGCATTGCCAATGCTATGGGTGCCCCAGGCTCTGATAAACATACCTGGCTTCAGCAATAAGCATCCAGTTATCTCAATTTAAAGGTATTTTTTATTATTATTTTGATGG
>RJWJ010027336.1:0-22268 GCA_004363605.1 Indri indri
CTTTTCACAGGAAGCCCTCGAGAAAGCCCGAGAGGTACCCGTGAAGTGTGCTGCTTTATCAAGATGTGTGTGGGATGCTCAGACACAATGAAGGATTTGCTTTAAAATTTTCCAGCAAAAAAACTAAAAATGGAGAAGGCAACTTAAACAAGACCGGCAAATGTTAACAATTCTTGAAGCTGGAGGAAAGTTACACAAGGTTCATTATACTATTCTCTCTACTTTTGTGTTTGCTTGAAAATTTCTTAAAAGTTTATTTAGGTATTAAATGTACATGTGGCAAAACAATTTATGACAGGCTTGTGGATGACTTCAAGACAGACTCAGAATTTAGATTATTCCTAACCCATCAAGATACTATAAAATTAAGCAAGATGATTTATTACTGATAGAACGTGACTGTGTCTCTGCCCAAACAAGTCATAGAACACAAGTGCACAGGCTGAGAAACGGAGCCAGATTTAAGAAAGGAGATGTTTTTATCCTTTTATAGCTGTCGTTTTCAGCTACATCGATTCCATCTACACAAGGAGCCACAGCAGAAAAGTCAGCTCCTTCCACCAAATTCCCAGAACCAACTACTTTCCTGGAGATACTTTACTGTCCCAGTCCCAGCTCCATGCTAAATTCAGTGGCAACCATAAGTAATGAACTCGACACCTATTAAAGTTGTCTGTGCACATTTGACTCTTGAGAATTATACACACGAGTGTTTCTACCTGGAAAAGGCACCGCACTTTGTGGGTGACTAACTTTCGACCTTGAGAAGTCTCAGAAGTGATGAACAATGAATACAGAACAAAAGTAACAGAAGGAAATTTTCGCCTGGTCAAGAATGCTCAGTGTTTGCTGAGTTAATGAATCAAATAAGTAATTATTTAAAGCCATTTGGGCATCTGTCTGCCAACTTCTTCCTCTCTGTGGTCTCCATATCCATATTTGATACAGAAACCAGTTAAAAACTCACCCTTTAAAAGTCCATATTCTTCCAGCAATCAAGTGTGTATGTTGTACATGTTAATATTTATCCTGATTATAAAAGCTCTATATACTTATTCCAGAAAACTTGGGAAGTAAGACATGAAGAAAAAGACCCCAAATAACCCGTTATCATTTGGTTTCCTTCATTTGTGCCTTATAGAAATAGACAAAAATAAAGGACGTCCCTGTCTCTTTTGCAGCAGGTGTGTTCGCCCAACAGTGATTTAGCCGTGGAAGGAATGTGCATAACTTTTGGGTCACGTCCACTTGGAAAGCACTTGAAAGGAGGATAGGAGGAGAAACGTGTTCGTGTTCTGCCCTTCTCCGTACAGTGCGGATGTGGGGATAAGCTTTCTTGACCGCATAACCTTGAGGGAAGGAGGTTCAACAAGGTAAAAGGAGTTTGGGTCTTCAAAGCCGCAGAGCCTCACTCAAGTCATGGGAGGCCCCCCGGTTCTCTCCCTCCAGGATGGAAACCTTCCTCCCCCAGCCTCCAGGAGTGTTGGGTGGGCACTGCCCTAGGCTGAAGGAAGCTGCCTCCTACAGTATTATTTCTCCTCCCTGGCATCATCTGTCCTTCTCATAGGCAAATATAGTACAGTGGTCCGTGAACCATCCCTATGGCTCCAATTTCTCAGGGTCAGCAAGTATCCCTGAGATAGAAAGAACTTGGGAAAAAGGAAGGAAAAGCAAAAAGCTGACACTCTATAAAGTCAAGAAAGCTCAAATATATGACTGTCGTTTATTACAAATCAGAGCACCTACTTCTAAGACGTGTATCTCCTTACTATGCACCAGATGCTGTACTTGGTGCTGAGATTCCACAGTGATCTAGACCAGGCCTGAAGGAGCCTGGTGGAAGAATAAACAGTAAATTGAAGTACAGAGTTTATCACGGTGGCTGACTTACACGCAAGAGGATCCATGCTATGACCGAGGTATGAGAGGCTTGGAATCGGGGCACTCAGCCCAGCCTGGGGGAAGCAGAAAGGCTTCAGGGAGGGGATGATACCTGAATTCAATCTCAGAAGCAGCCAGGTTAAGTGAAAGAGAACTGTGGGGGCTAGGAGGAGACAAGGAGGTGGAAGAAGCTGTTCCAGGAAGAGGGAAGTGCAGGCACCAGGGCCGGGGGGTGCAACGGCACAGTGCAGGGTGTGCTCCCACCTCATAAAAGGCAGGAGAGAACCAGCAAGAGAGGAGGCCAGTGAGGAGCTCACAGAGACCAGGCTGGCGGTAAAGAGCTTGAGGGACTCTGCTATGTAAACCTCAAACAGGACACAGCCTGGAAGCTCAGGGAGCCAAAGAGGGCAGAGTCAACAAGCTGTTCTGGAGCATGGGCTGCGGTCAGCTCGTCTGGGAGTCAGGGCAGCAGTAAAGAACGTAAATGAAATTAGCCTCCTTGACGACCTACCCAGAATCAAATACTCCTCTTAATTAAGAGCAGTTATTTTCAAAGGTCAGATTCAAGGCGATCCTGCTACTATGACCTGTGCAGTAACAACTAAGCTGTTTCCTTGCCTTTTCCAGCATCTAGTGCCCCCTGCACTGGCTTGGGGCCCCTTCCTCCACCTTCAGACACATTGCTGCAATCGCTGCCCCTCTCATCACATCATCTCCTCTTCTCTGGGAGTCCCTCCCTCTGTCTCCTTCTTAAAAGGACCCTGTGATTACACGGTTGGGCCCACCTGGCTAATCCAGGCTGTTCCATCTCCTGTCTCAAGGTCCTTAATCCCATCCGCAAAATCCCTTTTGCCATGTAAGAATTATACGTGATTATACGTGATGATACGTGATTCAGATATAAACAATTCAGGGGTCATTATTCAGCTTATCACAGGTAGTATATTTGTGGTTATCATTTTGCAAACATCAAGCTGTCTCCAAACTACTGCATTTGTAAACTTGTATACATGCCGTATTTCTCAACCTGTGGGTCTGAGAAGCTTGGGTGCCTGATAAAATATGCAGATTCCGTGTTCTATACCAGACCACATAAAACACAATCCCAGAGGTGGATCCAGACAACGGAATTTTTAACGAGCACCTGTCAATGTTTGTGCAAATCCATGCTTGGGAGTCTCTGCTCCATCTAGAGAGTGGGCTTATTAGCAAGGAGGCACAAGTTCTGAAAGTTGAGAAATCTGGGTTCAAAGGCCCAATTCACTCCCTAGGCAGGTCGCACCGAACATCCATTTTCTCATCTGTAAATATGAGGAAAACAGAATACTTAGTTCATAGGGTTTTTCTACTGCAAGGCTACTGACATTGTGGGTTGGGGCTCTCCTGCGCAGGGCAGTATGTTTGGCAGCGTCCAGAGCCTCCACCCACTAGATGCCAACACCCCAGTTGTTACAACCAAAAATGTTTCCAGACATTGCCAAAAAGTCTTGAGGGTGGTGAGGGGTGGGTGGGGAGCGCAAAGTCACCCCTGTTTAAAGGGTGGTGGGATCTAATAAATGCAACAGGGCATGGAATGTTTATTGCTTACCATAACCTATCAATAAATATTTATTTTCTTTCTTCTTCCCCTTCTCCCCCAACTCACACTGACTCCTCAGAGAAGAGAAGCTCTGATGGTTTTCAATAATGGCCTCAGTGCTCTTGGCATTTTTGACTCCTTCTTTGCTTTTCATCAATGACATCTTAAAACCCTGGCTTTGTAGTCAGTTAAAATGAGCAGGCATTAGGCTATGAAGTTAATTTGATTTTGTTCTCAATATTACAATTTTCAGAAGCAATTGGTTGAGTCTGAACCTCAGAATTCATGCACATTATATGCAGAAGAGTGGATATGGGGTGAGATCTCAGAGCCCTTATAACCCTCTGAGAATTAATCTGACAACAGGCCTTTCGCAGGCCAATTCCTCAGCTCTCTAGTCAGAGCACTGAAAGACTGGAGTGCACAACCCGTGGACTTCTTATCCAAAGCAAGTCAAGATTCCCCATCTGTGAAATACAAAGATTGGGCTACAGTCTCAAGTTCCTCTAGAATTCTATATACTTTTAAAAATCTTATGATTCCAATTAATTCCCAATACTTTTATTTATTTTTATTTCTGCATATTATGGGGGTACAAATGTTTAGGTTACATTGCCCTTGCCCCCACCCAGTCAGAGCTTCAAGTGTGTCCATCCCCCAGACGGTGTGCATCGTGTGCATACTCATTATGTATGTATATACCCATCCCCTCCTCCCCTCTCCCATCTGCCCAACACCCGATAAATGTTATTCCTATATGTGCACTTAGGTATTGATCAGTGAAACCAATTTGCTGTGAGTACATGTGGTGCTTGTTTTTCCATTCTTGGGCTACTTCACTTAGTAGAATGGGCTCCAGCTCTATCCAGGATAATATAAGAGGTGCTATATCACCATTGTTTCCTATAGCTGAATAGTACTCCATGGTATACATATACCACATTTTATTAATCCACTCATGGATTGATAGGCACTTGGGTTGTTTCCACATCTTTGCAATTGTGAATTGTTCTGCTATAAACATTCGAGTGCAGGTGTCTTTTTTATAGAATGTCTTTTGTTCTTTAGGGTAGATGCCCAGTAATACTCCCAATACTTTTTGTTTCTTTACCTAGCTTCAAATTCATCAAAAACTTCATGCTTTTGGGATTGAAACTATAACTGTAATATTTTAATATTTACTCAATAAACATTTCATCAAAGTAACAATTCCTGAGTTCCTATTTTGCAGAAAGCGCCTGTTTTCCTACCAACACCAAAAAAGGATAAGATGTGATCCCTGACCCCAAGGAGGAGAGGTGGACACACAGGTAAATAATAAAAGCCACAGTGAAATATGTGCTCTGTGCAAATGCAATAAGAATAAATCTGGGGTCAGAAAAAGATGAACAGAAGTTCAAATCCTTACTGAGAACTCTATGTTTGAGAGAAAGGAATGGTTGAAAACAGAACAGTTGGGGAAGACAGAAAAAGATTTTCATTTGACCTTCCAGACTTGAGGACAAAAAAGACAAAGATAAATTCAAGATGTGCTGGAAACTTCAAGTCACAACATTCTCATTACTTTCTCCGTAAGAGGAAACCTCTCCCCTGAAGTATCGGCACTTTGAGTGACAAAAGATGTAGCTATGGAAGTACATATACTGAATAATTAGCAATGGCAATTTACTAGAATATGTTTCCTTACACTGACGCCACAATGACTTCTTTGGCAGCTGCTTGTCTGAAAAAAACAATGTAATTCAGAGGCCAGAACAAACTTGGATATGTTCCTTTCTTGTACAGATTGATCACATCAGTGTTGCGGCAATCCCTTTACTTGCTTAAAAATAACACAGGGGAAAAGTTGAAAGACAGTCTCAAGTATGCGTTAGAAGTTGCTCACTATTTTCTTTCAAATGAAGCATGTCCTTTCTCTACTGAAGCCTGCCCTGCTTTCATACCAATCAGCAGTGCTGCGTTGGGAGAACAATGTCAGCAATAACGTATGACAGGGTGTGGTCTTATCTGTCAGTAGCTCCATATCTCACGTGTGTTAAAATATAAGACACAGACGCTTGTCTTCCAGAAGTTCACAGTGAACTATTTGTGGTTGAACACATGCTGTGTTCAGGAGAACTTCTGTTCATCTTTGGTTAATCTGACATCTATTCACAGTAGTAACAAGCACAGCAAAAACGAGGGCTAGAACCCTACGGTCAACACAACCATTTCATCACCCAGAGTCAAATCCATGTTGCTCCAGCCGTAAGACAAGACCTGCCTTCAATTTCTTCACACTGAATGGGCAGGCAGCTAGGGTGGGGTGGTTCTTACTACCTGAATTTCTAGACTGGAGTTACATTTAACAAATACAGGGAACTATCTTTGCCTTTTCTAATGGTATCCTTTACCCTATAATCCCAAATCCCCAGGAAAAAGTACAAGTTGAAGGGATGAGGGCTCTTCTCCCACTGTTTTTGGGGTTGTTATTCACCCATCATCATTATCAGGGCTAACATTTACTGAGTACTGTACTTACCATGTGCCAGGCACAATGTTAAGCACTTTACATGTATCAAATCATTAAAACGGTTCCTGTCTTTACAACCCCACAGGCCTGGTTACACACGTTCCCATCACTGAACTTAATGGACTAATCTAGGACTGCGGTCCCCAACCCCTGGGCTGCAGACCAGTACCAGGCCGCAGCCTGTTATGGACGGGGCCACAGAGCTCCGCTGTGCCTGCCCCTCCAACCCTGTCCATTGAAAAGAGGTCTTAAAATGGTCTTCCAGGAAACTTAGGAAGGTGGGGGCACAGAGGAGGTGAGCAGCAGGTGAGCAAGTGAAGCTTCATCTGTGTTTACAGCTGCTCCCATCGCTTTCATCACCCTCCTGAGATACGCCTTTTCCCCGTCCCCCCACCCCATCCCTGGAAAAATTATCTTCCATGAAACTGGTCTCTGATGCCAAACAGGCTGGGAACTGCTGCTCTAGCGGGTGGAAGTTTGGACACCAGGCCAGGCCACAGGTCTTCTCATGTATCTCTTTAAGAGGGAATATGAATTAGGGCCAAAAAAAGATAAAGTGACATTTTAGATGTACTAAACATTTCAAAATACTGATTGGGTTTACTTTACTTTGAACATTTTTACTGATCTGTGCAGTCATTTATTTGGAAAAAATGGTTTCATGCTCTGCAGACAAAGGCCTTACAGTAGTATCCTCCCCCAAAGAATTTCTTTTTCATACAAACAGAACGAAAACAGAAAGCCAAGGAACTTCACTATTACATGAAAGGACATCAAGATAAGGGCAGCCCACAGAGGTTATCGTCTCGGGAGAGATGATTACTTGCAGAAGCCATACTTGTTCTGCAGGTACAACGATCATTGTTGTTAAAAACTGAAATCCCCAAACTAATAGAACTCATTTGTCATTTGCCACTGACTCCCCACTGGTAAAACTAGATTACTCTGAACTACAGTTCCCAGGAGGAATTGTACGATTCAACTAGAAAATCAATCCATCAACAAATAGCCTACTACTGAGTGACAGAAGTGGGCAACACGAAATACGTGTAAAAAACGCCCATCTTCAAGAAAGTTTCAATACACTGCTGACCCTTGAACAATGTGGGGAAGGGACACCAACCCCCTGCCCAGTTAAAAATCCACATGTAACTTTTGACTCCCCCCAAACTTAACTACTACTAGCCTACTGTTGACCAGAAGCCTTACCAATAACAAATCAATCAACACATATTTGTATATTGTATGTTTTACATACTCTAGTCTTTTCTCTAGTGAGCTAGAGAAAAAAATGTTATTAAGAAAATCATAAGAGAGAGAAACTATATTCACTATTCATTAAATGGAAGTGGATCATTATAAAGGTCTTTATCTTCCTTGTCTTCACATTGAGCAGGTTGAGGAGGAGGAGGAGGAGGAGGAACAGGAGGGGGTGGTCTTGCTGTCTCAAAGGTGGAAGAAAATCCCTGTATAAGTGGATCCACACAGCTCAAACCCACGTCATTCAAAGGCCAACTGCAGTTGAAACGAGTGAAGATATTACACTATTTCTAAGGTATTTTTGCAGCAAGCCATGACATGCCAGGCTCCCTTGGAGAAATAAAGATGATGAAGATGAGGATTAGGATGATGATAAAAACAACTACTACTAATTATTGAGGTCTTACTGTACACTAGTCCTTCGCATGCATGAACTTATTTAATCCCCATGACAATTCCTTGAACTATTTGTCCCACTTTATGGATTTGTCTTCACTTCACTGAGGCACAGAGAAATTCAGTACCCTGCCCAAGCTCACACAAATGTTAAGCGGAGGAACCAGGATTTGAACCCAGGCAGTCTGACTCCAGAGCCCAGACTTATTTTGCAGGAAGCATAAGGTAAGAGTAGACACAAAGTAACCATAGTTAAGTAATAAGCGTGGTTATCAAGGTAAAAACAATGAGTTGCCTATAGAAGCAAAAGGAAGAGAGCAATTTTTGCAAATGCTTGCAAAACTTCATCTCAAGTGTCCAACACGTACCATCCTGGAATCTTGCCCGCATCTCTCCTCTAGTTTGTCCCAATCACCCCTCTGTACCACTCTTTGTTTTTCATACCTCTTGTCATCGCGACCACTTTTTGTACATTCTCTACTTTGGTTTCAAAAGATCTATAAACAACACTATTTATGGAATCCCATGATTTTCATTTAAACTCTACAGAGGAAAAAAGAAATCTCATTTCAGCCCTGTGAATTGATACTGGAGTTTCTCAAGTCTCTTATATGATAAAGAGGCCATTATTTCAAATTCTTCACACAATGTTTTTCTTCTCTAACACTGCTGAGGAACAGAGAATATATGAAATCTTAGAGCGAAAACAATATGCAATCACCATCAGCAATGATGTGGAAGATATATGCCCACAGAACCAATTCAGGAAAACAAAAGAAATGCTCTAAATTTAGCTCAATTTTGAACACCAAGATGACGGATGAAAAACAGGTATAACGAGTAAATTCTGATTATTTTAAATTATATAATGTATTTAATCTTTCTACAGACTTTTAACAAGGTTTCACACCAAAGACTGAAAACAAATTAGCCTGGGTCCAGAAAAAATGTCATTATTCATCAATAAACTTTTTGAGTTGATACTATGTTCCAGAATAGATGCTTTACTGCCCTAAATGTTAGAGATACTGCAATCAATAAGACATGATCTTGTTAGAAATAAGGAGCTGGCTTTCAGATTAAAAAATAATAAGAAGAAATGAGACTTTTCTCTAGGTGAAAATAACACAAACAGATCCCCAGGACCTGGTGGTGGGAACAGTCTTTTTCAACATTTTTTAATGTTATTTTAACATATTTGTGAATTTTCTAATTTTATCACTCCCCTGAGTCATAAAATGCCATGCTAACAGAGGATCTCAAGAAGCTAGATGATAAAGCCGACAATTAGTAGAGTAAAAAAATAACAAGCGGAAATGTTAGCACATTTAGGACAATTCGACCCAAATTATACATGAAAGATGATAAGATCCAGACATGCGTTAAGACCTACAAAAACAATCTGTCAGTCGCTGTGGACCGCCTGTTGCCTCAGTGTACTCAGGCTGCATAACAATACGCCAGAGACTGGGCGGCTCAGACAACAGACATTTATTTCTCACAGTTCTGGCCAATTCATCTTCTGGTGAGGCTTCTCTTCCTGGCTTGCCGATGGCGCCTTCTTACTGCGTGTTTCTTGGTGTATGCACATGCAGAGAGAGGGGGAGCTCTGGTCTCTCTTCCTCTTCTTGTAAGATCTAACAGGACACCAATCTTATTAGATCAGGACCCTACTTCGATGACCTCAGTGAACACAATCGCTTCTGTAAAGGCCCCATTTCCAAATACAGTCACACTGGGTGTTAGGTCAATCAATATACAGATTTCGCGGGGGACACGCTTCAGTCCATGGCACCCCTTGAAGCTGTCAGCTAAGTACATTGCTACAGACCAAAAGCATAATAAAATAATAACTATTTATTCAACTGCTCAAATAACATTTATTAAGCAAATTCTCTGTGTCAGGCACTATCTCGTGCTGTAGGAAAGAAGGGACGGAGAGAGGGAAGGAGGAGTTAAAGACACACCACACCTTCACAACGGTACATTCCAGCAAATGATGATGAACAGTAAATAACCAAATAACTAAATAAAAAAAAAAAACAGCAGGGAGTAGGGGATGGGGAAGGGAGTTGAGAGAAGTGACCAGTTTATTTTTTATTCACTGCATCATTATTTACTTTATTTTTAATAAATTTACCTTTATGGATTTTTAAATTGCAAATATAAAACATGAATTATATATAATAGGAAGATATGTGCAACTTAGTTAACAAATAAAGAGCTAGTTTTTCTTTTTTCATATTCATTTATTTTTATTTTTGATTCTGTTTGTATATGTTCATGGGGTACAAGTACAATTTTGCTGCACTGACGTGTTGCGTTGTGGTGAAGTCAGGGCCTTCGGTGCACCCAACACCGGAGCCCACGCGGCACATTGTACCCACTGAGCAACCTCCCACCATCCCGTGCTCTCCCCGTTCCCCACCCCTCCGAGTCTCCATCATCCATCATTCCACACTCTGCTTCCGTATGTGCACATTAGTTAGCTCCCACTTCTAAGTGAGAATATGTGGCGTTTGTCTTTCTTTGTCTGAGTTCTTTCACTTAAGACAGTGTCTCCCAGTTCCATGATTTTGCTGCAGAAGACATGATTTCATTCTTTTTATGGATGAATGAAATTCCTTTGTTTATAAATATCACAGTTTCTTTCTCCAGTCCTCTGCTGATGGACACTTGAGTTGATTCCATATCTTTGCTACTGTGAATAGTGCTGCCATAATCACGAGTGCAGGTATCTTCTTGATAAAATGATTTCTTTTCCTTTGAGTAGATGCCCAGTAGTAGGACTGCCGCATAGCATGGTAGTTCTGTTTTTAGTTCTTTGAGAAATCTCCATACTGCTTTCCAAAAAGTTGTACTAATTTACATTCTCACCAACAGTGTATAAAAGTTCCCTTTTCTCCATATCCTCATCAACATGTTTTTTTTTTGTCTTTTTAATAATAGCCATTCTGATTGGTATAAGATGATATTTCATTGTGGTTTTAATTTGCATTTCTCTGATGATTAGTGACATTGAACATTTTTTCTTATGCTTTTTAGTCATTTGTTTGCCTTTTGAAAAATGTCTATTCATGTTTTTAGTCCACTTTTTAATAGGATTATTTGATTTGTTTTGTTGAGTTGTTTGAAGTCCTTGTAAATTCTGGATATTAGTCCCCTGTCCAATGTATAGTTTGCAAATATTTTCTCCCATTCCACAGGTTGTTTGTTCACTCTGTTTATTATTATTATTATTATTATTAGCCATGCAGAAGCTTTGTAGTTTAATTAAGTCCCATTTATCTATTTTTGTTGCCTGTGCTTTTGAGGTCTTAGTCATGAATTCTTTGTCTAGAACAATGTCCAGAAGAGTTTTCCCTAGCTTTTCTTCTAGTATTTTTATAGTTTCAGGTCTTATATTCAAGTCTTTAATCTATTCTGAGTTGATTTTTGCACTCAGCACCATTTGTTGAGAAGGGACCAGTTTTAGACAGGGAAGGCCTCTCTGAGGAAGTGAATTTACATTGAAATCTGAAGGAGGAGAGGTAGCCAGTCACATGGGGTTTCTGAAAGGAGTATTCCAAGGAGACATATGTCAAGGAAAAGAAGTCAGAGTGGCTGGACTGTAGTGAATCGTGGGGTGAAGAGTATAAGCTGCAGTGAGGAGGAGGAAGGAAGATGTAGACCATGGTAAAGAGTTTGCACTTTAGACTAATTGCACCAGGAAGGCATCAAAAGGAATTAAAAAGAGAAGGCGGCCGACTGGAATACACTGTAGTTAGCTGGGGTTTTCTGTGGCTAGCAAAGGATTGAGCGACAACAGAAACAGCAAAACCAGGTTAGAAGTCTACTGCATCAGTTTAGGTGAAAGATGATAAATTTTTGGAACAGGGTTGAAAGTCTATTTTAGGAAGTAAAATCCATAGGACATTGTTATGCATTTGATGGGGAGGGTAGAATATAAACTGAGACATTTGGCTTTGGCCGAAAATTACATGAGATGGAGAGAAATTGAAAGAAACTGGCCGGGGATTGGGTACAGAATGAAGAGTTCTTTTTTGAAATTGTGAAGTTTGAGGATCCATTAGACATGCAAATGGTTAAATAAAATAGAGATTTGCCATCTGTGTCTACCATGGGAGAAGTTGGGACTAGAGGGAAGAATTTGCAAGTCAATACAGAAATGACATATTTGAACCAAAGAGCTGAAAGAAAACACCTGGGAAGAGCTCACAGCTAGAGAAGAAGGCCTGAGACAGCATTTGGGACACACCAACTTTTAAAGGAGGAGGAGCCAGCAAAACACCCTCAGATGATAAACTACATCCTTACCTTCTACTCATACCCTGTTCTGAACCTGGAGAATTGAGCTCATGTTCCCAACCTCCGCATTCCACAAACAAGAAGATTCCGAGAAGTTCAACAAAAATGATCAAGAAAGTAAAAGCCTGTCACAGGAATATTAGAGGAAACGATTAAAGCAGTCCAATTTGACTGAAGATCCACTAAAGAGGGTTGCACCGACTTGTCTACTAATCCCCAACACAATTAAGTAGGGAGTATTCCTTTTATCCTTCAGTTTTGAAGGTCAAAACTAAGTTTAATGAAAATATTGTGCATTTTAATGAGACATGATATAATCGTGCATATGGTGATAAAAGTCAGGAGAAACAAAGCTTACAAGAAAATACAGCAGAACTGAAAGCAGATGATGGGCACCCCCAGGCAAGTCCCCAGTGACTTGCTATGTCCTCTAGCGTGGGCAGGCCCTTGACCTCCCTGTGTGCCTCCCCTGCAATTCAGCAGCAAAGCCACAGTGCCCCTTCACTGGGACAGAATTAATTAATAGCTGGAAATAAAACCGCATCTGTAGAGCACATACTTCGAGCTGTTTTTCACCCGTGATGGTGCTTTTATGACTGTCCCTCCACACTGCTGCCCTTTTATGGCCACTACAGCGTGAGACAGGAAGCAGAGTAATGCCAACTATCCAGCAAGGACTAAACCAGTGACCACGGTATTGGTGACCTTTCATCAGAGTAATGCAGAAAGTTCCACATTACAGAGTCCATATGCACTCTGGAGCCCAATGCACCAGACCCTTCTTTGATGGTCAATTCTATGCGTCAACCTGGCTGGGCCACAGTCTCCCGTTATTCAAGCAAATGCTAATCTAGGCGTTACTGTGAAGGTATTTTATAAATGTGATCAACATCACAATCCTTCGTCTTCAAGTAAAGGCAATGCTTTTTAATAATTTCAGTGGACCTGATCCAAACAGTTGAAAGGTCTTAAGAGTAGAGCTGAAGTTTCTCTGAGGCAGAAGAAGTTCCACCTGTGGACTGCAGTGTCCAGTGGCCTAGCCGGCCCCCACAATCATATAAGCCAATTCCTTGCAAAAAAAAAAAAAAAACATATGTATATGTATACGTATATACAAAATCTCCTATCGGTTCTGTTGCTCTGGTGGAACCCTGGCTGATAATAACATACCCTCCTTCCTTTTCTCCCTAGAGGAAGAAACCACGTTTATGTAAGTGCATACTACTGCAACTGAAGAGTATTTGTTTCCACAGAAGGGAAGTGGAAAAGGTTACTCCCCACTCACCTGGGAGGCAAGTGGCAGATAACTGTTGACTAAGACCCCAGTCAGACAAACTCTACCTCTCATTAATCATACGCTCTACAAGCTTGGTCAATCTAAACTTTAGGACCAGGTTCCTAAGGTCTTGTTCAAGTATATGGCCAAATGCAACTCTCTGTTTCATCTGACGTACAGAAACAGAAGCGTAAAATCTAATTTACGCCTTCATTTTAGTTTCATGAATTTATTCCTTGACCTCTCCCCCAGATATGTCTGGGCAGACAGTGTGACACCTGGGGCTGCAACTATGGGGGCAAAGTTTGATTAGTTCCTTCCACAAAGAGCAAGTCAGCTGGCTCTGTTTTCTGCCCGTCACCCCTCCTCACTGCTGTAAACGCAGTCTATGAATCGTCATCCTTCCCAATGGGATGGGCAGGTGTGGGGTGATGTCATCCCTCTGGCTGCCCAGGTGATGAGGACAAGGTTGCCCTCACCACTCCTCATATGGCCTGGCTAGGCTGCAGTAAAGGAACACAGTGAAGAACACACAAGTAGCTTTGCAGCTCCGCTTAGATGTCCAAACACCAAGAAGGGACGTTGGACTCAGGAGTGTGTCCCTTCCAGCTTTCCTCTCTACCTTTTGTATAGAGTTGACCAGTTTCTCTCTAAATGAACCAACATTTTTATTTGTGTACTCATTCCCTCGAAAAAATTTACTGACTGTTTTGGAAGAAACTAAAATAAATCAGACCAGATTTTAGGCTCAAGTATTTGGAGAGAAGCTAAGTACATATATTACTATAATACACATTGGCATAAATATAAAAATAAAAATTCTACAGGAGTTTAGACATAGTAAGACATAGTGGGCACTGTAAGAATAAAAAGAGGAGGAAAACAGAAAAGTGAGGGCATGACACGCTGAGGGTTTTTACCCCTGGGAAACTGCCTTCAAACTAAGATCTTCTTGTTATTTATATATTGAGTTGCCACAAGAAGATGATCAATCAGAACACAATTTTGATATTGTCTACAGGGAAATCTTCAAAGAATAGGACTGCAACACAGTTTGTGCAGTGATTTGTGTCACTTTGCATATTGCTGCTGTGGTCTGGCTGACAAGCTTTGGATGAAAAAAAAAATAAGTTTGTCTTAAAACTCTATCTACAGAAAGTGACAGGACAAGAGCCCAGGCAGGTTCTGAGCTGGCAAACGGTAATAAGCCTCATGTGATTCAAACTTAGTCCACTGGCTCCAAATTAGTACAGACTTCCACACAGCTCACAAGTGACAGGTTTTATGATAAATAGACTACTTCAGTAAAAATGCTATTAAATATATGTGAAGCCTTGAACGGATGGCATTTATAATAGATATCTCTGATAACTGATCACCATTTAGTATTCTATGGCCCAGGCTCCTCTCAAGGTTTCATGATTCTAGGAGGGGGAAAAAAAAAAGCATGCGCAAGGTCTTAATTTCCCAAGCAGTCTGTCAAACAGCTGTTTCTCACCTCTCTAAAAGAAGTCAGCCATTCATCAAAGCCGTTTTTGAGAAAAGTAAAATCAAACATGAATCTTCTGCAAGATGAACCACAGGTTACTGATTTCCTGACCTATGTGTTTTGAAAACCCCTAGTTTCTGATGTTACCAAAGCGCTGTCGTATACACACAACCTTTTCTCATGACAGCCATGGGATGTTCAACTGTAGGGTCAAGTCCCTCTTGGTGCCCTAAGGCCCAAGAAAGCAACTAGGAGCAGCAGGTTTATAGGAGAGGGTCAACAAAAGGACAGCATCAAAAAAGACCACAGAAACATTCTGAGTGGAAAATGCAAAATTAAATCATGACTCAAGAGTGGGTTGTCAGGGCAGAATACGAGAGCCTGAGAACAAAGACATGGAAATCATAAACAGACAAGAGTCAAAGCCAAGGGTTGGCAATTTTCAAGAAGTCGGCAAATTGCACCTATTTAGCAGTCTATGGTTCAAAGATTTTGCTTGTTCTGAGCCGCAACAAATACAGATATTTTTGCATGCTAACCAAAATAACGTATGTTCTAAAATGCATTGCTGACTGTGTGAGCAATCAACCAGTCAGCAATGCAAGGTATCTGGTCACAACTTGTTGGAGCACATTTTCTAACAATCAAGAAAAGCAAATAACTTTATTAGATTTAAAAAACACACACTCACATAAAAGTCTCCTCTAAAGCTAATACCCTGAGGTTAAAAAAAGACCTGTAAAGTGAAAATAAACCCTTGAACATAGGGATTCAAACATCATCTGCAATTTTATTTGAAAAGGCTAGCAATCTATAAACTCTGGCACAAATACATTCCATCTAAATTCTACAAGACAATAATCTTGATAAATCAAGTTCACTTTAACAAAGCTCAAGCCAATAAAACAGCTACATGCTATAAACCCCTTCAGTCAGTTGACTTAAGTTTCACTTTACCTGCACGCTACTAAATGACCCTCACATGGCACCTACCACGAGCTCCAACACAAGACAAACAGGAGCTCTGCAAATCTTTGTCGATCAATTGACATGCAGTGCTAATTCTGCAAGTCCTAGTCACATCAACACATCTTAAAAAGTGATAATCCTAGAAGCAGCATGGTAGACCACCTTGGAGTTGAATGCCAGGGCTGTAGTCACCAGCTGTATCACCCAAGATAAATCACATGACCTGTTTGCTGAAAAATTAAGATGTAATGGTTTTTTATGCCAACGTGGCTACACTAAACTACGAGGAGAGAGGAAGGGCAGATCCATTTGTAGCACACATAGACTTTTCTCCCAGTGATTTAATCAAACACTAATCGAGGTTTGATTAAACAATCTAGGTGCTACTGTCAGGTGATTTTGCAAATGTAACTAAAGTCCCTCATCAGTTGACTGTAATCTAGACACAGCATCCTTAGTGGATCTGATCTGATCAGGCAAGCCCTTAAAAGGGACTGGGCTCTTCCTAGCCAGTAAGACTCCTGACACCACCTGCATCTACAAGTGCTGTCCCTTCGCTGAAGTGTCCCTTCCTGAGCTGCTCCGGCTCATGCCCAGGGTTCCAGACTGCCCATGATTGTCCTTTCTGACTGCCTATCCTGCAGACATGGACTTGCTTAGCCAGCATCCCCAGTAATTTCTGTTTTTCTTCTTCTCCCTTCCATGCCCAAACCTTTAACTGCTGCTGGTGATTGCTAAGTTACCTTTGTGCTGAGTTCCAAACCCATGTAGTTCTTGGCCATCTTAACTCAGATTTCCTCAAGTGGCTCAGTCTCAGGGACCCAAATCAAACTCAGTGTCACACCCCCTAAACCTACTCTGCTCCTGCATCATTTTGCTGAACATCATCATTCATTCAGGAAAAAAAATTGGAGACCTGGGAGCCTACCCTTCTTCTTTGCCTGGGTACTTCTTACCCATCTTCTAAGCTCCAGACAATGCCTCTCCTAAGAACCCTTCCTCCACCTGCCCCAGTCTGGGTAAAGCTCCCCTCACGCCGCATGTCCCCTGTGTAGACTGCCACTGCAGCACTCGTCTCACAGTATGAAAACAACAACGTGGTTGCCCGGTTATATGCTATCATAATATCACCCTGAGCTTTTGCTGTATGGCAATTCTTACGAATACAATTCTATGGTCATTTGTGTAATTACTAAATGCCTGTCTCCCACACTAGACTGAAGGTTTCATAACATCAGGGATGATCTTGTTCAACACCCTGCACACCCAGGACCTGAGACACTGTACATGCCCAATTAGTTGTTGAATGAACAAATGTCTACTTGTGTTTCTATTCCACTAGACCGGGGACCCCTTAGGAGTAGAAACTGACTTTTATTTCTATATCTTCAGTGCCTAGTATATAGTAAGAGCTTGGCAAGCGCTGGTCGGTTGAATAAGTTAACATAAATATAGTGGTATCACCAGTAGTCAAAAAGCAAGCTTCATAAATGCAAGCATGTCTGTTAATCAAACCTTTCCACTGCATGTGCCCACGGGCCCTGCAGATTACCGCAGCATCCAGGCACCAGCTGCCCAGCTCGCTGAACTTCCCTTGGGTAGCCAGTATTTACAGGGCCTGTCAGCGGCAACAGTCATGTCATTTGTCTCATGAGTGGCTGCCAGTTATGTACCTTAAATGCCTGGAGATATACAACAGGTGTCTCTTAATAACATCAGGCTCTAGCCCCCTCCAGATGAAAGTAAATTCCCTGAGATGAGTAATTTGGACTAAATGATATGCAGCATCTTTCCTTTATTTAACTTCTTTGGATTTCTGTACATACAACACATTCAAAGTTACAGAGATGTCATTTTAAATATATCTTTTGGAGCAGGGAAGAAATGGCCTTTCAAAGCTCCCCCTTATGGAGTTTTATGAAACTAAGATTTTTATTGGAACACTTCCTACTCATTCTGGGGAATTCCACTTTCTTTCATCCAGAGCCTGAGGAGGTTGTGAGCGATGTCTCAGCATAACTTGCCTCCCTACCTGCTGGCACTTGATATTAAAAAGAAGAGGCCACCACAGGTGCTTTTTCTGTGGAGAGCCAGATGTCGAGAAAAGGCCTCAAGGCAGACAGAATGAGAAGAATGTAAATGATCCAAAGGGGCCTGAACCGACGATACACTTCCAGCCGGTGGGAACGATGGATTTTCTACCTCTGTTCCATTTCCTAAGTTTCATTCTCAGGAAGTATGCCTTTGCTATGTCCATAACTGGAACACTAGAACAAGAATAAGGAGGAACACTTCATCATTCCCTGCATTTCTGTATACTCTACAGGTAAGGGACTGGCCCATTTGGTAGATAGGAACAGTGAGGTAATGAAAAGTGTCTTGAAGATCAAACCACAGGCTATTCCAAGCGGAATGTGTAGTCTAGATTGACTCTTCCACTCTCCTCAAACATCTGTGGACCAGCAGAGGTGAGGGGCTGGGAACCACCTTTGAATGTCTGCTATGTAGCACATTCTGTGCAGGGGTCCACATACTCCACGTAAAGTATCCCATTTAAACACCAAAATAATTGTGAAGTGGGTTGAATAGTGTCCTCCAAAAATTCATGCACACCTGGAACCTTAAAATGTGACCCCATTTGTAAAAGGGGTCTTCGTAGATGTAATGAGTTACATTAACATGAAGTCATCCTGGATCAGGGTGGGCCTAAATCCAATGACTGGTGTACTTGCAAGAAAAGGAGCAGGAACACAGACACAGACAGAAACAGCTGTGTGAAGAGAGAGGCAGAGACCAAGTGATGCTGCCACAAACAAGGAAGGCCAGGAGCCGCCAGACGCAGGGGGAGCAAGGAGGACTCTCCCTCAGAGCCTGCAGAGGGAATGTGGCCATGCCGACCCCTTGATTTCAGACTCTGACTGCCAGAAAGAGGGAAAATTTCTGTGAGAGCATAAGTTTCGGTTGTTTTAAGCCTCCTAATTTTGTTGTGGAAATTTGTTATGGCAGCCCTAGAAACTAACACAAACCCTAAGAGGTAGGTACCATTATTGCAATCATACTGATGCAAAACTGAGAATCAATGATATTCAGTGACTTTCACACAGGAAGTAACACGCAGTGCTCAACCCAATACCCATCTCTGTGGGGGAGAGGTTAAAAGGGGTAAAGGCACCCCAGAAGAATAAGGTGTAAGGGTGGAGACAAGGCTGCATTCTCCGCCTTAGTGACACCGGGCCAGGAGTCACAGGTGCTGGAAGCACGATCACAAGTGTAGTTGGCAAATCCAGCCCCAGTGTGGGTTACAAAGATTTGTGGGTTAGGATGGAAACCTAACCTTCATTTACCATAATTTAAAATATTGTTCCCTTTGTTGGGTGAAGCAGGGGTTGCATTCTAAGAACCCAGCAACTTTTAAAAAATGTCCATAACTTAGAAAGAAACACGTCCCTAAGTTATGATCTCTGCTAATAAAACCATTATAAATAGTACCCACTCTTGGAATAATTAGGTAATTCAATTAACTGGTCCCGGGAATATGTAAAATCTTTGACCCTAAAATTTAATTAAAATAGGGTTTTTATTTTAATAGTAAGGAATACTATATGGACTTTTCTAACAGTAGAAATAAAAAGACAAAATTTTCAAAGAATGAGAAATAAATTAAGTGGAGGAATATATTTATGATCTATACACATAAATTTACCGATAAAAAGGTGAATAAAAATGGAATGGGAAAACGTGGAATAAAATACTTTTTATAAGAGTCTGGCAATGTTCCAACAGCTTCTACCAAAAGAGCAATGTCTTTACTATCATTTTTGTCATCTGAGGTTTGGGCGTTTTTCTAGAGACCAGCAGTACATCAAATGGTGACAACTGCGTGTCACCTGCCTGTTGCTTCTTACTAACACAACTCCAAGCCCTGCATGTTTAGTCCTAGACAGGAAAGAAAGAGCTCATCCCACAAATGGTTTTCTAGCAATTAGCAATAAAAACAATTGGAATCCTTCCCCGAAAACTTTCCTCTCTTAGATAATTCCATTTTACTGTTGTCCCCGATACAGGATTGTTTATACTGCCACAGCAGGGAACTAAACCATGTCTAACAACACACCTCCTCTGCAGGAAAAACAGCTTCATGCTTCAGAGTGAACCAGATCCTGAGAGAGACTTCTGCCTGATAGCCTCAGGAAAAATAACCTGGGTTTCCAAAGATATCAGATAAAAGCAAAACATTCACCTAACAGGCAGTGACAGAAATGGATAAATGTAACAACAATGACAACAGTAGCCAGACAGAATTTACAAGATTCCCCACACTGAAAACCCTACAGCTGAAATAGATTTGTGTTTTTGCAATCATTTAAAAGGACATTTTCCTCAGTTGTAACCCATCACACTCAATCTTCATCTATAGCAGTGAAATATTGCTTTGTTTCCCCAGAAAGGACAGTAGTTACTCAGCAATGTGGGATTTCTGCGGTGTAAGAAAATAGCAATTTCAAATCCAAGAAATAGTTCTTGTGGTACCATTTCTATCTCTTTGCACTTAAAACCAAATTTTTCTGGGAGAATGAACAAGGTAGAAGGACATAATAATAAATTTGTGTTGATGAAGAGCATCTTCCCCAAGTTAGTGCTATATCCCATGTATGCTGATTAAAAGACATTTTTCTTGTGGATTCCTTTCAGGCATAGTAGTAAAATCTGTTTTTTCTCCTTCCAGCAAGAAGCCAAAGTCAACATCAAGAAAAAGAATGTTAAAATTACAAGACAAGACTCACATCAAGGACAAACTATATTTCTATATCAATAAATTAGTATAACTAATTAATATAGTTCTATATCAATAAATTAGTTTGTATAACTTTTGGCCACAACTTTATACTTATGCTTTTCTATATTCAATTACCAAGTCTTGACAAATGCATGAAGTTGGGAATTGGAAAATGAATGACTAAATTCATCTTCATCAAACTTATTTATGAAAACCTAAGTCTTTGTAGGAGCATTCTATCGATAGCCTCAATTATCACCAAAAAATGTCTACCTTGCTTTATGCTACAAGGTGAATGGCAAAGGGAAGTCTCCCCATTTTACAGATGAAGGCCTAAGGTACTAGATAAAATTTTAGAAGTTAGGATTTAGTAGAAGAGCACTTTCTAGGGCAGAGTTTTGCAACCTTGTTGCTGGCAGATAATACTGACAGGCGCAACACACTCCCAATATTGCACCAAGATTTTAACCAAAAATAATAATAATAATAAATAATTATAATAAGATAACATTGGAAACTTTATCTAGAAATAATAATAGCTAATATTTATTGAATTCTTATTCTGAGTCAACGTCCCTGTCTAAATTATTCATTTATCATCAAAACAATCCTCCAGTGTAGGTGCTATAATGATTCCCGTTTCACAGGTGAGAAAATCAAGGCATGGAGAAGCTCTGACTGCCCAGGTCAAACAGCTCGTGTGTCACAGAGTAGTATCCAAACCGAAGCAGTCTTAACCAAGAGTCTACGCTCCATGTACTATAATGTAAAACAATGAAGAAGAGTTTATATATGTAGACCGGCTCATCCTAGTAATATAACCTATAGATTAGAGATCTTGAAAAGACAAATTCTCATCAAAAATAAAATGATTATTTCTTTTAATTAAAATAATCATATTTCTTTCCTTTTCTTATAAAGCATCTTATTTTAGATCTTTAAATGGCTTACGCTTGCATCTATATAACAAAAAAAGCCATTTGAAAATTTCAAAAATGAAGCTTAATAAGAAAATAAAATGTTCCAATTAAAGAAAATATATCCTATTTTATTGTCTTTACATTACAATACACAGAAGGTACAGGTATTTAACATTACTAATATTGCCGGGATTATTATTATATAAACTTTTTAAATTTTATCACCTTGTCTACCTTTGATTGTGTGATTTAATTATGTGGGAATAGTAAATTCCAATGCCTACATAAACAAACAAAGCAGCCAGTGCCCACGAAAATGGCATTGTAGGGGCAACAGCAACCTGAAGTCCACATGCCCCATCCAAAGAGCAAAATTATTAAACCCATCAGAGGATTATTGCCATGGGAACGTGGGTCCGAGGATCCTAAACATTGCGAATATTCAAGAGAAGTCAGAAAGTCAGATTTTGCTATGAAATCCCTCTAATCGATATGTTGGCAATAGACTCAGGCTGCATTTGACAAATTTGACCTGTCATCCTCCAGTTTGTGCCTCATGGGACTGTTGTGTTCTTACTCAGAGAAACATTTAAAACCAACTTCTTTTTCATGTTCAATGGAGATACAGGCACGTTACTTAGGCTTTTTTCATCTAGCCTCACTTTCTTCCTTATTAAAAATTTATTCACAAGTAAATTGAAAACTATAAAATCACAAACCACAAGGACTATGAATGATAATTGCCACACTGATTAATAGCAATAGATATCTACTCCGAGTTGTAGCACAGATAAGATAGGTTGGAGATTATGTATAACACCTAGAGCTCCCTTTCTCTCTCATGTGGGAAAACACTCTAAATGATTATGAATGCAAGTAATAGTCTACAGGAAAAATCGTG
>RJWJ010027337.1:0-22281 GCA_004363605.1 Indri indri
AAAAATAGAAAGAAATTAATTGGACAGCTAAAAATATATATAGAAAAAATTAGCCGGGCATGGTAGCGCATGCCTGTAGTCCCAGCTACTCGGGAGGCTGAGACAGTAGGATTGCTCGAGCCCAGGAGTTTGAGGTTGCTGTGAGCTAGGCTGATGCCACGGCACTCGCCCCAGGCAAGAGAGTGAGACTCTGTCTCAAAAAAAAAAAAAACAAACATTATGAGCCACTGTTTATCTTTCTAATTCTAGAAGTTTTAACTTTCCCGCTTGATCTTTAGGTTATAAGGCACTATCATGGACATCTAAGTGCAGTGTATGGTTTGGATTTGCACCCAACAATCGATGTGCTGGTGACTTGTAGTCGAGATTCAACTGCTCGGGTAAATGGGATAGAGCTGTGTGTTTGTATATTTATTGCACCTTTTAATATACATATTTAGTTTCAAAGTCTTCTGTTGTTTGATAGAGAATTGAAGATAGTTGTCTTGACTCAATAATACCCTAGTCTCAGGTTTTTTGGGTTTTTTTTGTTTTTGTTTTTTTTCCACCTTAGTCTTCAGTTCTATGGCCTCATGATGTTTATTGTTATTAGTGTCCTGTCCTTGAAATGTGACACTCTCACCTTCCATTCTATCACCACAACTATTGCCCATTAGCTCTTTCATTCAGTGGTCCCAAAAGTACTCCCATTACACCCATTCTTAAGACTTCTAGTACCCTCGTCTTTCAGCTTTTTTTTTTTTCTTGGCAACTGCCTTCTATATACATTCCTCTCCTAGCTTATAGGATTATTATCCTTCACTTTAGCACTTTCTTCATTATATTCAGGCACAGTTGTCTAGTAAATTCCCAGCCTTGAATCAATCCAGTTGTCTGCCTGAGATATGAATACCTATTCTTTCTGACAGTATGTCTATTGTGTTTTTATAGATTTGGGATGTGAGAACTAAAGCCAGTGTACACACATTATCTGGACATACAAATGCAGTTGCTACAGTGAGGTGTCAAGCTGCAGAACCACAGATTATTACAGGTATGATCAATACTTTTCAAGGTTACAGCATATTTGTATCAGAATGTATTTTAATTATGCATATATTTTTGTATTCACTATGACTCTTGTTTTATATTGTGTTTATAGTGTTTGTGTCATTATTATATATTTTAATCATGGACATTTGAAATTTATTGTAGTAAGATTTCATTCATTTGTTTTTATCTCATACTTTTTTACATATGGAGTATGTCATACATATTGTCTGACTAGAACATGGTGCTATAAGATACAATTAAATATTGTTTTATCATGTTGAATTATTATTCTAGGAAGTTGAAGCTAGAAGACAAAATACCCTAAGATCAATAAACTTTAGAACTGATTTAAATCTTATTTTGCTCAAAATAAGGTTAATAACAATGGATCTTTACTTCAAGACTAGAAAATAATTCCTTCACCTGATATATTTTATTAACTAAAGAAAAAAATCATTAGAGTTTTTTCCTTTCTCTCCACTAGGGGATAAAATTATATATTTATTGTATTTTTTATTTGTATTCTAGCTGTTCAGTTGACAGTGAATCAAGTGTTATATTGCATGCATTTTTTTAAAAAATTAAATTTAAAATCAACGTAGAATTTTGAAACCATGAAGAAATTAGCCAAGACTAATTTCCAAGTGGTATAACTCATTTAGATTATATATATGTTTATGGAAGAACATTTTGTATTTTATTATATTTAACTTTTGCATTCTTTCTCCTGGTCCATGTTTTGGGGGGGTATATGTATTTTCATTATAGGAAGCCATGACACTACAATACGATTATGGGATTTGGTGGCTGGAAAAACAAGAGTGACATTAACAAATCACAAAAAATCAGTCCGGGCTGTGGTTTTACATCCAAGACAGTAAGTGTCTTTTCCTAATTAGCTTCTCTTCTTTCTTCAATTCTTGGTATAGTCTTGAAGTACCAACATTAGTACCACTTCTGGTAATTGTTCAGCTACTGTCATTTCCAGGCCTGTGCCACTTATGAACATGGGTTTCTTTTATTTTCCTTATGTACCATTTTGTTTCATGCCTTATGTAAGATGATGAAAGCCTTCTACATAGTGACAAATCAGTAACATCAAATGAGACGATATAAATAAATCATGATGAAACACTGCATGTCAAAATAGAAGGTATTAGTGGCTGGGCTTAAGGTCTTGGACATAAATGATATTTGACACTGAGACAAACATAGAATAATTGAATTCCTAAAGAGGAAATTAATATACATAGAAAAAATAGTAAGAACCGTGAACGTTACAGTCAGGATAGCCAAAGAGGTGGAGCATAATATCACAACCTGTTATTTCTTGTATCAGATCACCCCTGACACGTTTCTGGTTGTCTCCATGTACTTTCTCTCCCCCATCTCCCCCTCTTCTCCTTCCTCTCTCCCTAACCTTACTCCCTCTCTCCTTCCTTCCTATCCCTGTGTTCCTCGCTCCCTTTTTTCTTCTCCCTCATTCTCTTCTCTTTCTTGTGCCTTCTATTCCTTTCCTTCTCTCCTCTTCTCTGTCCTTTTCTCCAAAATAGTTGCCTGACCCTTTGTCCTTTATGTGAAATTAGGCATTTGCATATTTATTGTTCTTGCTTAGTGTAGAGCATTGGGGAAATGAAAGGAGAATAAAATATTAACCTAGGATTTAAAATACATTTTAAAAATTCAAAAGTCTGATTTAACTCGGAACAAATGTCTTGATATTTTTACATCTTGGTATGACAGTAGTATTTTGCTGAAACTACATTGATCAGTGAGCACACATGCAAAATAGAGCTATAATAAGCTTTTTGAAACCCACCACTTTAACTTGGTTTACTTTGCCATTAATTCTTTTTTATTTCATTTCAGTTACACATTTGCATCTGGTTCTCCAGATAACATAAAGCAGTGGAAATTCCCTGATGGAAGTTTCATTCAAAATCTTTCTGGTCATAATGCTATTATTAACACACTGACAGTAAATTCTGATGGAGTACTTGTATCTGGAGGTAAAATAAGATTTTTATAATAAATGTGTTCAGTCTGTCATTTTTTTCTTTTAGTGAATGAGTAAACATTGGTAATATTTCTAAGCAGTCACACCTAAGTACCATGGCAGCACTTGCTTGATGAGAGTGCATTCGGGGGTTCACATGTGTGTTCATGCATGGACCTAATACATGTAGCATATTTCATAGTTTAGCCCTCTTGAGTGCCACCTGATGAACCTGAGGGATTATTGCTGGGAATTGCCTAAAGTTTGGTTGGGTGTTCTGGAATTGGTTGTCAGATTTTGTGGGGCTTTTCAAGATTTATGATAAATTCTGAATTAAGCACAAATGAAAGCAGATAAACTGGTAGTAAGAGAAGCTTGAGTGCCTATGTCTTACATATCTTTATAGTTATTGCCATGGTGCTTGGACTAATGTTTGTTGCTTAGTAAATGTTTGTCAAGCTGAGCTGCTGAAGGACACCAAGTGTAACTAGCTCTTTCCCTTTAAGCTGACAATGGCACTATGCATCTTTGGGACTGGAGAACTGGCTACAATTTTCAGCGAGTTCATGCAGCTGTGCAGCCTGGGTCTTTAGACAGTGAATCGGGAATATTTGCCTGTGCTTTTGATCAGTCTGAGAGTCGATTACTAACAGCTGAGGCTGATAAAACCATTAAAGTGTACAGAGAGGATGATACAGCGGTAAGTTTTCCATTTCACATACATTTTGAAGTAAAGTAAAACAACCATGCCAATTTGGCAAATGTATTCATTTAATTATCAGAAGGAAAAATTATAGTGTTAAGATTTTTGTCATCTTGACTAGTGTCTGCTCGTAGATTTCTTTATTGGTTTCATTGATGCCACTGAATCCCATTGATGGTTTTAATTTTTTCCCAACTGTTCTTACTACAGTTACTAGGAAAATGTTGCATTAAGAATAACATCAAATACATAGATTGCTGTGCAAATTAATTCAAGTATCATAAGCTTTGGCGTTACTTGAATATCTAAATAGAAATAGAAATTTTATTTTAGATGAAAAACTACAGACTAAAGTTGTAATGAACCCATTCATCTTTTATTAGACTTGGATAATGCCAAAAGTTTGTCAACTCTTCTAAAATTGTTAAAGACCTGCTAAATGTATAATGCCAAGTAATATGCTAGAGTAGATATCTTATTTTTGTTGCAGAGGAAGTCTATTAAATATGAAGCAAACTAATAATACTTTATTTTAACATACTTTTCTATTTTTAGACAGAAGAAACTCATCCAGTCAGCTGGAAACCAGAGATTATCAAGAGAAAGAGATTTTAATGTGGCGTTGTCTTTTTTTTTTTTTTTTTTTTTTTTTTAAGCTTGGTGTTGATGAGGGTATCCAGTCATTCTGTGCTCTGGCTGGGAATATAAAACAGAAACTCATTTGCTCGAATCATTGCTGCTTCATATTTTACAATAAACTGTCCCCCTCCCCCTCCCCCCTGTGTTTTTATTTCTAAAATAAACAGTTTGTGATACTAGGAGGTAAGATGCAGACATCAAGGAAATGCAGGTTTATTGAGCATAACTATTCTAAAAGTAGAATATTTTGACCCTTTTTAAAAAGTGTACAAAACTATTATAATAGGACATGTCTTGATGGGAGTAGTAGTTAATCCTTTAAAAACTAGTATCTGTGACTGATAATTTGGGATTAGAAGATTCAAAGTCTTAATTTAACTTTTGTATGTTTATTCCAAAAACAGTTTTTGAGTGCATGTTCTGCAGAGTTCTGCACTAGATACTGTTCAGGAAATAGACGAATAAGATGTATCTGTCCTCCAATACTTCCAGTTTTGTAGCAGACTATAGAAATGCTATAGTAGAGGTACAAGTGAAATGCTGGGGGCACCAAGGATAAGACCATTCATTTTTCCCAGGGAGGACTGTGGAAGACTTGACAGAGTAAGTGGCATTGGAGTTGACCTTGAAGTGAAAGAGAGGACAAAAGGAAAAGGGTATTCTAAGATGTGGTCTAAAGTGATGAACCCAGATGCAGGAAAGTGTATGGCATATTCTAGGACAAAGAATTGCCTGCTACAGTTGAGTAATGAGTAGTAAAGCTGGCTTGTGATGTGGAAAGCTCATGTATTAAATTTGGATTTTATTCCACAAGCAGTAGGATACCAGTACTGGTATCGAGACTTGGGGAAAATAACTCTGGCAGTACCAGTGGAGCTATTTAAAGCTGTAGCAAAGGCTGCAGTCTTGTGGAGATTTTATAGAAAACTGTTTCTAATACCTGTGCCTCCTGGTAAATATGAGTTTTATAAATCCTGCCCTTAGGATTCTGGTTCCCCATCAGTCAAGATTTGTCTAACTTCACAGTCTATAATTAGAAAACACAGTTATAAGAATAATTGTTTTTTTTTTTAATTTTCCAAATTAAAAAATTGCACCATGTTTTTGAACAAGCATTTCCAATTACACTTACCCCACGTTGCATGCTGTAGGTGGGAGTATAATTGTTACAACCTTTAGGCGTGTAGTTGTCTGGAACTTATTGAAAATGTTTGAAACCTTTGGCCTACTAACTTCATTTCTAGGAAGCTGCCTAATAGAAATAATCTGACAAGACTACACAAGCAAGTTCATTGTACCTTTGTTCTATAATAATTAAAATTAGCCCAAATGTCCCTATCAGTAAGGGACTGGTTTGAAAGATTAGTGTACCTTCATGCAATTTATTTCTATGTATTCATTAAGAGAATGAGGAATGTCTGCATTATTAGGGCAAGACATCCAAACGTTTATGTAAAAAAAAAAAAAATTGTGCAAGCATTTTTTGTAGAATAACTTCATGCTCTAAAAAATAATGGAGAAATAACACCACATTGTTAACAGTGGCTTTGTGAGGAAGTAGAATTATGGGAGAGCTTTCATGTCTGCTTTATATATTTCTATAATGTTTTAATTTTCTATAAGCATGTATTTTGTAAACTTAAATAAAAAACAGTACACTTGCATCCCTGAGAGATTCTAATATGCCTTCTAACAAGGAAAACTAGAGGTGGATAGTGTCCTATCCCCAAAGGCCAAGAAGAAATTAGTAGTACGAGGAGATGAGAAAGCCCTTGATGTCCTGCCTAGCAAAGCTTCAATTGTTGTGTTTAAGTTAGGCACAAGTATCAACTTCTGAAGAGCATTAAAACATATTTCCCTGCTATGTGCTGTCCTGTGTTATGGTGTTCTTGAAATCTCTTGCAAAAAGTTCATCTGCCATATGTATTCACAAACCCTGTGGAAGTTTAGGCAGAATTTCATACATGTGCCCTTTTACTTACTTGGCAGAACCCCAATCAGAGTTAAATCCAAATGTCTTACACCAGCAGTCTCCAACCTTTTTGGCACAGGAGGCGGGGGTGGAGGTGGGGGATGGTTTCAGGATGCTTCAAGCACATTTATTGTGCAGTCAAACCTCTCTGCTAATGATAATCTGTATTTGCAGCCGCTCTCCAGTGATAGCATCACCGCCTCAGCTCCATCTCAGATCATTGTCCATGAGGTTCTCATAAGGAGCACGCAACCTAGATCCTTCACATGCGCAGTTTACAGTAGAGTTCACACTTGTATGAGAATCTAATGCTGCTGCTGATCTGACAGGAGGCAGAGCTTATGTGATGATGGGGAGTGGCTGTAAATACAGATGAAGCATCGGTCGTTCACTGTGGTTCACCTCCTGCTGTGCGGCTCACCGACTGGTACTAGTCCACGGCCCAGGGGGGTTGGGGATGGCAGTCTTACATTACCTATTCCGTATGGCTTGAGTGTAGTCAAGCTATATGGTAGTCAAGCTGTGATAATTGGACTCATTTGTGATCTATAAGCACATACCTCAAGTGAGCCATCAACAATGACCAAACACACATTCCCATAGTTAACTGCCTTCTGCCTCCTGTTACAAGGGACAGGCTATCTGGCTAAGAACAACTTGTGTACAATTGTTGCCTTATGCTCTCACCTACTCAAAGACTTTGCTCCCGTTATTAACTCCTTTCTTTTTGCACCATTAATTTCCTCCCTTTATACCAAATGAGCCTTGTCAGCATACAAATACGTTGTAACACGGCCTGTCTTAAAAAAAAACAGTAAACTTTCCCCTCTAAGAATGTACCCATTTCTCTACTCACTTTTATAGCCACTCCTAGAAAGTTTTCATAAACTCATCTTTCATTCCTTATTTTCCATTTTCTTAACCAATTCCAATGTAAAAATAATGAAAAGAAATGTGTCCAACATTTTTCTTGGAAAAATAAATTGGTAGAAAATGAAATTAATGAAATAAGGAAAAATAGTAAATAAACATGGAAGTTGACTTTTTTTGGTATAAAAACAAAATAGATAAAACTTTAGATAAATCAATTAAGCAAATAAAAAAATTATGAATATCCTAATAGAAATAAGGGGAGAAGGGAAGTAAAGAATCTAATTAAAAGAGAGAGCTCTGTCCAATCCTATGCCATTATATTTAAATACATTTTCTTGAAGAGCTCAATAAAGTGGTTAGTTTTAAATATTCTATGACTATTTCCAAAAGATGCAAAAAGCCTAAACAGATGAGTTGTCAAAGACAATCACCCCACCACTACCATCACCCACATACATCACTAAGCCTAGAGAGTCTCAGAATTGAATTCTATGAGAATTCCAGAGCACTTTAAATTTTTTTTCTGAAGAATTTAGCTCTGAAATCTACAAATAATATTAGCAAATATAATAGTAGTATGCACTATGTCCTTGTTTAATTTCTGTCTTAACTTCAGAAATTCAAAGAAGTGAGGATGGTCTGAAGGTCAGTGGTAAAAACATTTCCCTTGTTTGGATACAAAACTGTGTTTCCTATAACTGGATGCTGACTTGAGAGACCCCCTGAGAATAAATGTATTTTCTCTTGTGGCTTCTTCATAAACTGAATTTATGAAAGGCAAGGACAGACATGCATGTCAAGCAGCCTTTCTTTATAACCATCACTTGGGGTGATAAAAAGTAGCAACTGGAAATTTCTGAAACTGGAATAGAAATGGCCCGCCCCTGAGAAAAGCACTCTTTGGTTGGCATCTCTGAGCTCTTTCTTAACAAATAATGCCTATGAATTTTGTGAAAACTTTCACACATTTAAGTTTGCCCATTCTCAGCACCATCATGATGATTTCATGATATCATATTCTTCTCTTCTGATTGAATGTCCGCTCCTCTGGAGGAGGAGAGGACATAGTTTAGAACGCTGCAGAGCTATTCACCCTGATTAGACTCTTGGCCCTGACACTGACTTGCCATTGGCAAGTTATTCATTTTTCTGTTTTTCAGTTTCTTCCCCATAGAGTTATTGTGCCTATGAAAGAGTAAAGCAGTCACGACAGGGCCTGGCAAATAGTAAACACTCTATAAATATTAGCTAGTATTTCCCTGGGATATATTAATTTACATAATTCTTGGTTGCTGCTGCATAAATCTTTTATGATTGTCTAAAAATATTGCAAGTTCTTCACTCTCTCTTTTAGCTAGAGCTGGCAAATCAATTCTAGACTCTAGGATCTTGATCTCTCCCAAGGGAGAGTTCCGTTTATAAGGTTCTTGGTAAATAAAGAAAAATATAAATATCACCAGCTACTGTTCCCTATCCCTGCTTCCTAGCTTCAGCTGTAGGCTAGAAGACATTCATGGACAAAAGCATTCTTCTCAAGGTAAATGTAACTGAGGATTCTACCTGGGTGGTGCATGCACTACATAGTTCCTCTTTCTTCTAGTCCTGGAGAGAGCTGGAGGAGAGGAACAGAGTGTCTTCTGATACAATGGGAGGTCAGGGTGTGCCCCTGGAGAGCACTCGCTCCACCAGCTCTTGCCTGACTGTGCAGAATCCTCATCTCACTTGCCTTCATCAAAGACTCAGCTGGCGAAAGGAGATCTGTCTTCTCTTGGCTTAATATTCTCTCTCTTAAGTAAGGAGATAAATTCAATAAACCAGAACATTCTTCTGGTTTGGTTGTGCTGACCAGTTAAAACATAATCTTTGATATCTTTTGAAATAAAACATACATACTACTTTACTTCAGGTAGAAAAACATACATTGGTGAACATAGACAAATCAAAGGCTGCCACCAGCTTTACTTTTTCAAAATCCCCAGTCCAATCAATCTTATATAATCATAAGCAGAAATTGCAGAAATATTCTTCTTAGGGTGAGGTGAAAAAAGTTTTTTAAAAATATTTGTAACATTCTAATGAGACTTCTTTTCCTTAAAGGTTGGTCTCTCATGTCCTGTCTTGTAACCTGTTCTTTGTTGTCAATGTCCTTGATCTGCCCAGGGCCTAGCACTGTGGTCCCGACCCCCCGGCCATGGACCGGTACCTGTCTGTGACCTGTTAGGAACTGGGCAGCACAGCAGAATCCTCCTCCCCACCGCCCCACCCCATCCTTGGAAAAATTGTCTTCCGTGAAACTTAGGAACCCAGTGCACAGCAGGAGGTGAGCGGCTGGCGGGTCAGGTGAGCGAAGCTTCATCTGTATTCACTGCCACTCTCCACCGCTCACATCACCGCCTGAGCTCGGCACCCCACCCGCAGTGGAAAAATTGTCTTCCAGGAAATTGGTCCCTGGTGCCAAAAAAGTTGGGGACCACTGGTTGCAGATGCCCTCTACTTAAACTCCACGTGCCTTCCAGTTTTGCTTCTCATCCTCTTCTCAAGCTGCTCTTTTTCAAGTAACATGTTTTACTGTTCCTTGAGTTGGTCGGTTTTGTTTTCAGACAGTAGTTAAATTTAATATGTGTGATTTATGTTTGAAAAGTAAGCAAGTGGGGGAAAGACTTGGGAATCAGGATTTGCTGCTTCTTGTTCTTGGATTGAAATCGATTTCAGTGGGTGGCAAGTGATCCCATTCACTGTCTATAAAGCCTTCATGTCACGCTAGAGTTGGTTTAGCACACATGGATCAGGATCCTGCTGTCAAAGATGACATGCTCAAGAATTTGTTTCCCTTGGGCTATTTAGGACTGTGTTTAATCTTTTTTCTAACAGTTGAGGTCTCCTGTCCCTAATATCCTGTACTTTCCAATGAATTTTCATTTATTTTAATTTTAATTTTAATTTTTTTAATTGTGATAAAATACACATAATATAAAATTTATCATCTTAGCCATTTTATATGTACACATCAGTAGTGTTAAGTACACTCACACCATTGTGCAACCAATCTCAAGCTCTTTTCATCTTGCAAAACTGAAACTTCATACTCATTAAATAATAGTTCCCCACTCCCTTTTCCTCTCAGCACCGGGAAACCACCCTTCCCCTTTCTGTCTCTGTAAATTTGATTACTCTAGGTACCTCATATAAGAGGAATCATAAGGGCATTTGTTTTTTTGTAACTGGCTTATTTTACTTAGCATAATGTCCTCCAGGTTCATCCATGTCACAGCACATGTCAGAATTTCCTTTCCTTTGAGTTGGGCACAGGGGCTCATGCCTGCAATCCCACCCAGCCCTTTGGGAGGCTGAGGTGGGAGGATCACTTGAGCTTAGGAGTTTAAGATGAGCTTGGGCAACAAAGTGAGACTCCATCTCTACAAAAAATAAAAAAAATTAGAGGGGCAGGTTGGCACGTGCCTGTAGTCCCAGCTGCTTGGGAGACTGAGACAGGCGGGTCACTGGAGCCGAGGAGTTGGAGGCTGCAGTGAGCTGTAATCTTGCCATTGCACTCCAGCCTGGGCAACAGAGACCCTGTCTCAAAAAAAAAAAAAAAAAGAGAATTTCTTTTCTTTTTAAGGCTGAATAATATTCTATTCTATTGTATGTATATCCACATTTTGTTTACTCATTCATCTGTTGATGGATACTTGGGGGGTACGTCTACATTTTTGCTATTATAAATAATGCTACTATAAACGTGGGTATACAAATATCTCTTTGAGATCTTGCTTTCAGTTTTTTGGATATATACCCACAGGTTGAATTGCTGGAGCATATCATAATTCTATTTTTAGTTTTTTGAGGAATTGCCATATTGTTTTCTGTAGAGGCTGCACCATGTTAAATTCCCATCAACAGTGTACAAGGGTTCCAATTTCTCCACATCCTTGCCAACACTTATTTTCTGTTTTTTTTAATAGTCATCCTAATAGGTGTAAGGTGGTATCTCATTGTGGTTTTAATTTGCATTTCCCTTGTGTTTAGTAATGTTGAGCATATTTTTATGTGCTTGATGTGCATTTATATATCTTCTTTGGAGAAATCTCTATTCCAGTCCTTTGCCCACTTTTAAATTGGGGTATTTGGTTTTTTGTTGTTAAGTTGTAGGAGTTCTTTATCTATTCTGGATATTAAACCCTTATCAAATATATGATTTGCAAATATTTTCTCCCATTTCACTGGTGACCTTTTCATTCTATCGATTGTGTCCTCTGATACACAATGATTAATTTTGATATGGTCCAATTTATTTATTTTTACTTTTGTTGCCTGTGTTTTTGGAATCATATCCAAGAAGTCATCTCCAAATTCAAAGTCACGAAGCTTTTCTCCTATGTTTTCTTCTAAGAGTTTATAGTTTTAGCTCTTCAGTTTAAGTTTTAATCAATTCTGAGTTAATTTTTATATATGACAAAAGTTAAGGATCCAAGTTCTTTTGCACGTGGATATCCAGTTTTCCCAACACCACTTGTTGAAAAGACTGTCCTTTCCCCACTTACAGGTCTTGGTAACCTTGTTGAAAATCACTTGACTACATGTGGAGGGTTTATGTCTAGGCTTTCTATTCTATTCTATTTGTCCATATTTCTGTCCTTATGCCAGAATCACATTATTTTGATTATTACTATATCTTTGTAATAAGTTTTGACATCAAGATATGAAATCTCCAAAGTTGTTCTTCTTTTTAAGATTGTTTTGGCTATTCTGGGTCCCTTGGGATTCCGCATGAATCTCAGGAGGGATATTTCTGTTTTTGCAAAAGCCATCATTGGGATTTTGATAAGAATATAATGATTAGCATTAAATCTGTAGATCAGCTTGGGTAGTATTGACATTAAAGTTTTTGTTTTTGGTGATACAAGATCACTCCTGACATCAGAATTATTATCCATAGTTTGCAAGAAAGACGAGGAGAATAGCCATGTTTAATGAATTTCCAGAGATGTGAATATCAAAGAACATTCACTATGTGTCCTTGAGTTCGGAAGTCATATTCCCAGTTCCCTTTCTTGAATTGGTTCATCTTTTTCTCCCAGCCTGTCTTCCTCATAAGATATGAGGATGGGATATGAACATTCCTGTAAAAATACTTACCAAATTTTTGTTAGTTAATTGACAGAAATTCAAAAAGTGAAATGCTTGAAATATCCATACTACTTTTGATTCCAGAGAAAAAGGACTTTTGAGGTGATAAGTGGCAGATAATAGCCCCACTGTAAATGTAAACTCCCTCCCTTGCCTCTTGCAATAATAGGCCTTTACCCCCAAAGAGCTTTGCATTTGTCCATTTCACATTTGATTTTTACTTCTTCTTTTCAGGACTGAAAATCTGAAGCTCTTTGACAAACCTACTTTTTAAATATGTCATTATGAGAGAGACTAATTATTTTTTAGGACTTTGATAGTCATTTTTTTCTTTAACGACCATTCATTTACCTGTTTTGTTCACTTAGAAGAAACACACATCATGATTTTCAAAGTCATTTTGAAATAATGGAAACCCTGCCCAGCCCTTTAAAGAAAAGAGCTTACTTTAATAGATTTTGAGGGGTATCCTAGCAACCACTCCATAGTGAAATTTATCAATTTCTCAAAGAGAATTTGCACTAAATTCATGAAAAAGACACTTCAATTTTAGTTTCTTAAAACCGTCTTTTCTACATTTTCCAAGAATTGGAACTTATTAGATATCTTCACTCTTGAGACTTCATTTAATGACCATTAAAAACATATTTGATGTTATCCTGCTCAGGCTAGCTGCTTTAGTGGCATTGGATTCTACCTGACGATGGATAGCTAGATAACCAGATAGACAGAGAAATATTTTTAAATTGTACAAGCAGCCAAAAACTTAGTATAAAAATGGAATATATATTTGTACTTTTTGTTTTTATTTCTGTACATGCAAAACTATAGAGCAAAACCTTCTCGATCCCAAGGAAAGCCGAGGCTTGGAAAACATGTTCGTTCATGCTAATCTTGATTTTCCTGGGTGCTATGAATGAGAGATTTATCTGGTTATGCTTTCAGATATTAGTTGTTTCTAAATTAAGGAATTGTTTTAAAATTATGAATGCAAATCAAAACAGAAATTTTCCCTAGGTGTGTTGACAAGTCAAGCATGAAACAGCATGAACTGAGTATACATTCTGCAAGTAGGATTCAGAATTGAGCAGGCTATTAAAATTAAAAAGCATTAACAGTGCAACTCTGGATAACCAGGGAATAATGCCTGCATAGAAAATTCATAAGTGTGAGCAAGACTTGTTCTCAGTCATTTTGCTATCTTGAAAATCAAAATGAAATTGTTATGTGCATTGGGCTATAGGGACTTAGAATTATTGCATTATATGCAATACCTTCAGTGTTTGCCTAGAGATTTATGTGGATGTGTGTATAAGGACATGCACATATACAAGTGTACAATTATTTTAATTAGTACTATGATAATTTAGTTATAGGAAAAGAATTTCCACAATTCAGCAGGCTTGCTAATGTTTCCTTGATGTGCACTGAAGAACAAATGAATACTTTGAACGTTTATAAGCTGATATTTATAATGATCGCCTGTTTCTGGCACAATACCCATTAACAGGGTTGAAATTGATAGAAGATACTTTTTCTTTTAAATATTAGCTATCCAATAAACATTTGTTAATTTCACTGTACTAAGTATTCTTTATGAGATTTTTATTTAAATATAATCTGAATGACTTAAGCTGTTTTAACATTACTTTTGCTTTTGACATCCTTTTTGTTTATTTTTTCAACCCATTTTTCACTTGTTAGTTTGAAAGATTATTACTTTCTAAACTTTTAATCCTTAGCCCATTGAATCCTGCTTTACTGGTTTTCTTTATCTTTGGTTTCCTGGAAGTAGTCAGGTTATTAGTTTTTGGTAGGCTGTTAATGATGGCAACAAGGAAGTCTGGGCCAGGGTGACAGCAGCAAAAGTGCCCACACTGCGGAGGTGGAAGACATCGAAACCCATCCACTTTCCTGGGATGGTCCTTCTCCTTTGACTTCTTTTGTCCCCAGCTCCATCAAGTGTTAATTCTCCAAACAATCTTAGCCAGGGTGACTTAAGAATTCCACAGGCCAAAAAGGCTTTTCAAGGCAACATTATCTTATTTATTCAAACAGTACACTTGGATTCCTGTCCCCTTAGGCAGGTCTCAATTCACAATTTGCAGAACAGAAATTATTGATAGACTAGCTACTGTACACTAATTTTTTTACCCTATATTTGCTGTAAATTGGTTATCTGGAACTCAGGAGGCATTTTCCAAAAAACGTTCCCATCCTCTTGTCTAGGTTCCTAGGTCAGATGGCAAAAGCCCAGGGAATCTGGACGAGCCTGAGTACTGTTTAATTTATCCTTCCTCTCCTTTCTTTTATTAAAAAAAAAAAAAATCCTGGCATCCTGAATTCCTTTCTGTATATATTTCCAACAAGCTCAAGGAATTAGTTTTTCATTAGGTCAGTTTTGAGCCACTGTTTCCAGGGTTCAGCAAGGTAACTCACAGGAGAGATAGACAGATGGCAGAAGTCAGTGCCGAAGTGAACCTCAGCCCCACTCCACTCCTGCTGGAGCAAACACTGGAGCGAACATGAAAGCTGGGGAAGAAATTCCAGCTTGAGGGGCTGCGGAAAGTGGAGGCAGAGATGGGCACAAACTATTGCTGAGAAAAACCATCAGAAATATGTGCAGTACTTTGGATGGAAGAACGGACACAGAGAGGGTGCTTTCTAGCATGAGTTTTGTCTTCGAGGCAGCTAAAGGAATTTCCAAGCACCTCACTAGAATGGCCCGCGAGGGAGACAGATCCTCAAGGGATACCAGAGAGCAAGAGATGTCAAACCCATAGTTTAGAACTTACTATTACTAGTGGTTTTACTCTCAATTTTGATGACCACAAAACAGTTTTTTCTTAAGGTCTTAAATTTCTCAATCTGCAACTCTACCGCCGCCAGGGTTTGCAGGCAGCCAGCACTGGCTCAGAGAATGGAATGCCGAAAGCAAGGAAAACTAGCACAGTGACAGTTCAGGACCCTTAATTAAAAGAGAAGACGATTCAACTACCTTAAAAACAAAACAGTGGGTTTTTTCCTGAACCCTGGTGCTTAGGGAAAGGCGAATCTCATTAGAGGAGGATGGAGAGATTCCCAGTGAGACTCGTGGCTGCTCTCAAATGCTTTCGAAGTTGGTGACGTTGATTCCTTTTGAACCCATTTCCTTATGACGTTTCCACGTTAGTCTGGACCATCGCCCTTCCCCTGCCTGCCCCCTAGGCTTTTAGCTTGGCTCACAGATGGAACAAAAATGTAATAAGAAATGGGGGAAAGAAAAAAAAAGACAGACTCCTGAGATAAACTGTCGGAAAGTGGGAAAAGGAGGAAAAAGAGATCAAAGGAGATATGGAGGGAGAAGATTTCTCAAAACAGAACCGAGAGAATAAGGATAGAGACTGAGAAAAGGAGACAGAGATGGGAGCAAGGGAGAGAAGAGAGCGAGGGACAAAGAGAAAGAGCAACGTGGGGAGAAAAAGGGAGAGAGAGAGAGAAGCAGAAAGATGAGGGCAGGAGATTCAAGGAGATTCAGAGGGGATCTGACGTCAGCAAGCTCTTGCTAGATGGTGCAGAGGAACTTTTACTCTCATAGTTCCTTAAGCTGGGGACAAAGTGGTGCTGCGGACCTAGAAGTGCTTGGCATAAATCAGATAAACCTGAAATCAGAAAGGTTTAAGGCCCTGTTCTTAACTCTGGCTGCACGTTAGATTCACCTGGAGAGTTTTGAAAGCTGCCCAGACCTGCCTCCCCTCCCAGCGATGGGCACTGATTGGCCTGGGGAGAGGCTCGGGCACTGATATTTATAAAAGCTCACCTGGTAGTTCTAATGCTCAGCCAGTGTTGAGACCCTTGGCATCAGGGATAGGTTCTGGAGACATTGGGCAGTATGCAACTGGCTATTTGGGTTTGTGGGTTGCTGTTTGCAAGCTGGCTGTCACCCTTAAGAGCAGGCCTGCATCCAAGTACTTGTTTTATACTAGCTCCTCAAGAAAAGAAGACCCCTTGGGTGCTCTCATGTGCTGAACATTTTCTAAGGAGTCCCAGCAGCACCAAAGCCATTGATAACTCAGAAAATATGGCATCCAATGTAATTCTTAAATAGACTGCTTCAACCACATCATTCTTACATAAAAAATCTTTCTTTGTAAAAGAAATATTCCCATTTTGGTAGCTCTTCTAATGCTCAGATATACAAGGGAAGGAAGTCCTTTAGTTTCAGACTGCCAATTAACTTGTCGAATTTCTCCAACAATACAGAATTCTGTAGTTGGTCAATAAAAAATTACTGCAACTGGATTTTTAAAGCAAGGGCCAAGAAATTTGAAAGAAAACATCCTTATTAGCTAGGTTATTATGAACATCATTATTAATAGCCACTCTTTAATGAGCACCTACCATGTGCCAGGCATTGCATTAGGTGAATTACAGAGGAAATCTCATTTCATTCACACAACTCCCTTTTTAGGGTTCGAATGGTGTTGACAGTGATTACAGGAGTTGGCCTGAACATTTAAAGGAGTTTTTTTGTTTTTGTTTTTGTTTTTTTCACTTTCCCTGAGAAGTCACTGCTATATAATAGAATCTTTGTCTGGAAGTTAGAAACCTGAGAGAATGATTCATTTCTCCAAGTTGTGGTTCCTTCGCTTATTAAATGATGTGTTCAGACTGCATGATGTTATAAATTTATGAAAATCACGGTAAGAAGAAGTAGTTGGATAAAACTATGAGCCTTTGGGTACAATACTAATGTGTTTTTGGTGGATGGTCCTTAACAATTTCCATTTCCATTATAAATGTCATTAATTTTGATTCTCATTCACAGCTCCCTTGTGAGGTAAGCAGGATGGATATCACCTCAGCATCCCTGGGAACAAGCCTGGGAATGTTATTCTTTCTTAAGCAATACTACAGAAAGGGCAGTCAGGTTTTGTTTTTCCTTTCTGGCAGTGCAAAGCAGTGGGAAAGGCAATTGAAAGGTTCTATGATTGCTAAAACAAATATACAAAGAAATCTAAAAGCTTGACTTTTTCACTATGCATTGCAAACAATTTTACAGATTTTCATTTTACTGAAGAAGAAAATCATCTGAATTGTTTCTGTCTACAGTACCCTACTTGAAAAGGCAATTCAGTCTCCTAGCAACCAGCACTTGTCCAAATGAGAAAAATGTCTGGAGGAAGGGAGAAGCTACAATTACACGATGAATAGAGTAGAATTCTCAAGAGCCGGGGAGAGAATCATAAACGGTATCCAAGCCCATTTCCATTCTCCCAGTGTCGCTTCCGGGATCCTTAGAAGCTCCAAACAGGGTCACCAGCAAGGTGAAAGATAGGGGCCTACCTTATGCCCAGGCTTGGAGGTAGGGTCCCTTTCTTTCCCTCCCCCTTGGAGCTCTGCCCTTCTAAAGGAACAACACTTTTGCAAGCAAAGCCTGGAAATCCTCTTTAGCAGAGCTGTCCGAAACGGTAGCCACTAGTCTCATATGGTTTCAGGGAAAAAAATAAACAGTTTTTCCCTTTCTGTACTCTCATAACACTTCTGGTCACCAAAATGTGTGGAGGTTTTTCCCATGCCAAGCAATTCTCCAGTTCTCCGAGGACATCAGCTGGGTGTCCTGCAATTTAACTCATTTCTAGCATCAGATCTTTCTGGTTAAGGGCTCAGTTCCACAAGGCTGTCCCCTACTTCAGATGCCAATCAATCTGAAGTCGTTGGTCTCATGTTGACCACAACTTCTGTCTGACTTGGCTGCAAATAGGAGGTTCTCATGACTCCCTCTCGGGTTTGGTCATTTGCTAGAGCAGCTCATAGAACTCAGGGAAACAGTTTACTTACTGGATTACTGGTTTACTACAAAGGATACAATTTAGGTACAGCCAGAAGGAAGAGCTGCATAGGGCAGGGTATGGGGGAAGGGATGAGGAGCTGCCATGCCCTCTCCAGGTGTGCCACCCTCCCAGCACGTTGGCGAACCCGCCGTCTCTGAACCCATCTTTTTGGTTTTTATGGCGGCCTCATTATGTAATGATAATTGGTTAAATTATTGTCCATCCAGAACCACTCAACCTTCAGCCTCTCTTCCCTCCCCGAGGTGGGGAAGCGGGTGGAGCTCAAAGTTCCAACCCTCTAACTGGATTCCCTGGCACCCAGCCCCCATCCTGAGGCCATCCAGGGGGCCCCCAGGCACCAGTCACCCATTAGCATGCAAAAAGACACTCTTGCTTCAGAGATTCCAAGGGTTTTAAGAGCTGTATGCCAGTAAACAGTGAAAGAAGACCAAAATATTAATATATATTTCTTCTTATTAGGTTAACTTAATATATTAATATCACAATATCACATATGACTCTTTACATTTTAATTAACCAAAATGAAATGAAAAGTCAGCTCCTCAGTCACAGTAGTCACATTTCGAGTGCTTAATAGCCACATGCACCTAATGCCTACCGTATTGGACAGGTCAGATTTAGAACATTTTCATCATTCCAGAAAGTTCAATGCTCCTTCACATCGCTGTTCTGGAAAGTGCCAGCAGAACAGATTTGGATGGAGAAACTTCGGTTAAAAAGGGGTTGGTTGTATATGAACAACCTTGAAATTGCTTGAGTTTTACCTTTATCTTTAGATTTTTCTCACCATATTTCTACATTAGGTTTTTGGGTTTTTTTATGAAGTCTTTTCCAATTGGAAAAGTAATTTTGAAAACTGGTAAGTTATGTTATAAATGCAAGTAAGGGTCGCTGAGGGGAAGAACGTGAAAGGACAAGTATTTTGGCACAATCGTGCAATCGATGTTTTCCGCAGATTTAAACCTAAAAGTTTATAGTAGGAGTAGGAACAACAGGTCACCAACAATAAAATTCTGCCTCAAGTTAAGCTGAGATGGGATAGTCTGAAAGTCTTAGACGTGATGATTTTGGGTCCCTGTTTTTAGTTCCCATGATTTGCTCGGCACATGAGGGAATGCCGGCATTCATGCTTGGGAATGAACAAGGATTTCAAAAACTAGATCAGGATTTTTTTCCTGGATTTCCTAGATTTTTCCTGGATTTCCTGGATTTTTTTCCTATTAAAACTTACACACTGACTTAATCAGCTGTTTTGGTGCCCCATCCAATATGCAATAACGTAGTGTCTTGAAGGAGAAGATGGGCCAGAAGTGAACTGCAGTGATCCTGTATTCTGAATCCGTCTGGGCTGACACCCGAGAGGACCAGAGTGTTGGACATCAGGACTAGTCAGTGAAATATCTAGCACAGGCCACGGCCAGCACAGACCACCCCCCACCCCCCAACTTGAGACTTAGCTCCCACATGGCTGTCCAAAATGGGCAGTCTCATTCTCGACAGCACTGTTTGCTTTATTGGATGGAGGGGCTTCATGAGTCCTCTAATGGAGAACTCAGCCTAATCCATATGTCATTAATCAAAGAAACTTCTTATGCTTTCTTATTTTAATTCCAGGGCCTAATTCATTATTAAGTTCACATTTATAAAGATTTATCCTATGCCGCCAAAAAACAGTTCTGAGTTGATATTTCTTTTTCCACAGAATGGAAAATTCTTTCTTCAAAAAATATTCTTTTCGCATATGAATCTCCAGAAGTGTTTTAATTTGAGAAAGAACCAAGAAATCTCTGAGACTTGCACTTAGAAGATAAAAGTGTGGTTTCTTAGGAAATGGGAAAATGTAAGGGCTCCGTGATCTCATGTACCCATAAGACGCTGGGCGTGACGTGAGGGAACAGCAGTGCCAACGGGGCGCATGTTCACTGACATGCGCAGGAAGCGATATAGCAGCCATACTGCTGCCTGTGGGGAATCAATTTTAAATTACACTCCAAGCCAGAATTGATCCATAGCACTAGGGGAGGTTTAAAACACTCCTCTTTCCACGTGGCTGCAACACGCAGAGAGCAGATCATGGCAGAGAAAAAACAGATGCATAGAATTGGTTAAGAGACTAAAAGTTGCAGGTTCATGATCTTGTTTACTCAGTGACTAGAGCTGGAAGCCAGCAATCCAGAGCAGAGAGAAGGGAAGGAAACAAAAACCACCTTCCTGGAAATCCATTAATAAATCTTAATAAAAGGTGAAGAATTTTAAACATTCACAAGACTCAGTGTGGTAATGTAACAGGTAAAGGTCTGAAAAAGGGCAAAATGTATTACGAGTTGTCTCTTCAAAACACCCACCCTTTTTGAGAATTAAAACCTGTATTCCTGCCTGAGGCCAGTAATCAAAGGGGCCCGCATCTTAAACCACAGGAGATGGCTCAGCAGAATTGTCCAGAGGTCACAAGATCATCTTCACCGGAAAGGAGGTCAACCAGAATCACCAACTAGATTTAAACGACAATAGCCCAAAGCCAGGACATGTGAAACTGGTCCCATACACCTGAGTCTAAACTCTGAAAACCCCCCTTTAAAAAGCCCTGTATTTCTGCTGAAAGGCAGGATGACTGTCTTTTGAGACGCTAGTCTGCCGCCCTCCTCATTTGCCAGCAAATTAATAAACTTCTCTTTCCTTTTCCTCAAATCACTTGTCCTCATTCTTCCTTCTCACTGATTTGGCCTCAGGGGTAACAGTAACTTTCTTTATTTTTATGCAAATCAACTTTCAAGCCCCTATTTCTGCCTAGTAGTAGAAAAAAATCTTGCCAATTCAACAAAACTCAATTGCTTCTGGTTTGAAATATAGTCAGGTCAGGATTTAAACTTACGTAGAGTTTAAATCTCTGGAGCTGTCCCCCTTCACACACACCTGTACATCCACACAAGTCCTTCCTGTGTCTGCGCTCTGAGAAGTAGCTATTTTTCCCTGCTGCAGCTCACATTATCACAGGGTCCATAATGAAACTGTTTTTTCCTAGAGCTCTCCATAGGAATTGGGGCACAGGCTCCCTGGCTTTTGGATACCCAAACATGTTTGGGGTTTCAATACTGCCTCTTTCTGGGATTAGGATTGTTAACAAAAGATTATAAGATCTGCAGAGGAAAAGGGAGAGTTTTATTTTCTATTAAAAAAAAATCTGCAGATCGGGGAGGCACAGCCTTCAGTATAAGCGCAAGTGTGCTCTCTGAAGAACAAAAGTTAGAGGTTCGCTATAAAGAAGAAATTATGTATCGCTCTTTGAGAAATTTCACTGGCACTGGTAAGGTTTTGGGGATCTGGCAAACTCTGATTGGTAAGTGACAGTGGTGGGCAAAACTAGGCTGAGAATTGCAGCAGGTCGTTTCTGCAGTCATGAGATAAGACTGGTTTCAGGTTACCATGAGCAGTTTCAGCTGCCAGGCTTGCAGAGAAATACATTTTTGGAGCAATGTTTTGTGCCCTGAATGCTTTTTCCCCCTGGCTTCTCAACTCTGTTTCAGTTGGGTATGACAAGAATGACCCCGTTTGTATGATCAACTTTCACAAGGTGCTGCTGATGAGGGATGGATGGGATGGGGCAGGGAGTGGCCTTCTTATTGGTGTCTAAATGTCTTTTCTCTCTCCCATGTTTTCTTACCTCTCTTCGTGCAGAGGGAAATTGTGTTTTTGCTCCTGTACGTTCTTCCTGTTGGCGTTGTTAGACCGTAGATAATTCCACGGTGGGCCCAGGGGAGAGACGACCACCCTGAAAAGTGAGCGGAGACTGAGACTTGATGCAAAAAGCAAGAGGCTTTATTTCCAGCGCAGCGCAGGGGCGCACAGCGTTACCAAGTTGGCTAGCTGCCGCGCCGAGAACTATGACACTGGGGTTTATAAAGGCAAAAAAACCACACGCAGGTGGCCAGGGGGATATTTCCAGTAGCCTAATCCTGGTTTCAGGGCGGGGACATTCCAAAGACTTAATCTTGCACAAACTTCTCCAAGGGGCCGTGGGGGAGGTATTTCTGGTGCAATCGAAACTGCCAGTCTGGGGTGGGGAAATTCCAAGGAGCTGTAATCGATAAAGTTTTTAAGCACACAC
>RJWJ010027338.1:0-22291 GCA_004363605.1 Indri indri
AATTGTTATTGCTACTATTCTTATTTTTTCCCCTTCATTAGACAGAATCAAAACTGAAAGACTGCTTCAAAAAAATGTTTTCAATAGATAAAGACCTTCTGAAGCAAAATCCATAATCTTACATTACATATATGTTTTTATTTCAACAGATTTAGGGGATACAAGTGGAATTTTGTTACATGGCTATATGGTATAGTACTGAAGTCTGGGCTTTTAGTGCACCCATCACGTGAACAGTGTACATTGTACCCAATAGGTAGTTTTTCATCTCTCCCCACCCTCGCACCCACTCCCCTTTTGAATATTCAATGTATATTATTAATATTACTCTTGTATGACCATGCATACCCATAGCTTAGCTCTCACTTGTAAGTGAAAAGATGCAGTGTTTGATTAGTCATTCCTGAGTTACTTCACTTAGGATAATAATCTCCAGTGCCATCCAAGTTGCTGAAAAGACATTATTTCATTCTTTTTTATGGCTGAGTAGTATTACATTTCTTTTTCCACTTGTCCACTAATGGACACTTAGGTAGATTACTTACTTTGCTATTGTGATTTGTGTTGAGATAGACATACAAGTGTGGTATCTTTTTGATATAATGACTTATTTTCCTTTCACTATATGCCCAGTAGTGGGATTGCTGGATTGCATGGCAGATCTACTTTTAGTTCTTAGAGAAATCTCCCTACTGTTGTTCATAGAGGTTGGTCTAATTTACATTCCCCAAAACAGTGTATAAGCACCCCTCTTTTACTGCATCTCCACCAACATTTATTGTTTTTTGACTTTTTATTAATGGCCATTCTAACTACAGTAAGGTGGTATCTCGTGGTTTTAATTTGCATTTCCATGATGATTAGTGATGTTGAGCATTTTTTCACATGCTTGCTGGTCATTTTTGTATCTTTTTTTGAAAAATGCCTGTTCATGTCTTTTGCTTACTTTTTAATTGGGTTATTTGGGTTTTCTGTTGTTTTTGTTTTGTTTTGTTTTGTATTGTTTTTGTTTTTGTTTTTTGCTAGTTGTTTGAATACCTTGTAGATTCTGTATATTAGTCCTTTGTTGGATGCATAGTTTGTAAATATTTTCTCCCATTCTGCAGGTCTTTTATTTACACTGTTGATTATTTCTTTTGCTGTGCAGAAGGTTTTTAGTTTAATTAGATCTCATTTGTTTATTGTTGCTTCTGCTTTTCAGCTCTTAGTCATAAATTCCTTGCCTAGGCCAATGTCCAGAAGAGTTTTTCCTAGGTTTTCTTCTAGAATTTTTATGATTTCAGGACTTACACTTACACATGGATTCTTCACAGAGACTTGGAATTGTTTTTCTCTACCGATGAAAGTTTCATTACAGTGTACCCTTGTCACACAAAGCTTGTTTCCCCCTTATTATAAATTCTACCTCAGTGTTTCATAGTTCTCCCTTTCACTTCCTTGGTTAAATATATTCCTACATATTTTATTTTCTTTGTTGCTATTATGAAAGACATTGAGTCTTGGATTTGATAGCAAAGGACATAAACAGATGGCAAATCATACCATGCTCATGGATTAGCAGAATCAACATTATTAAAATGCCTGCACTACCCAAAGTGATTTAGTCCATCTTGAGTTAATTTCTGTATATGGTGAGAGATCCAGTTTCATTCTTCTGCATATGTCTATCCAATTTTCCCAGCACCATTTATTGAATAGAGTGTCCTTTACCCAGGGCATACTTTTGTCTGTTTTGTCAAAGATCATATGGTTTTAGGTATATGGCTTTATTTCTGCATTTTCTATTCTGCTCCATTAATCTATGTGTCTATTTTTATATCAGTACCATGCTATTTTGGTTACTATAGTTTTGTAGTATAATTTGTAGTCAAGTAATGTGATACCTCCAGTTTTATTCTTTTTGCTTAGGGATGATTTGGCTATTTGGGCTCTTTTTTGATTCCATATGAATTTCAGGATTTTTTTCTCCAATTCTACATAAAATGATGTTAGTGCTTCTTTCAATAGGAATTACATTGAATCTGTAGATTGCTTTGGGCAATATGGTTATTTTAACAATATTGATTCTTTCAATACATGAACATGGGATGTTTTTCATTTGTTTGTGTCATCTACAATTTCTTTTATCAGTGTTTTATAGGTTTTTTGTAAAGATATTTCACCTTCTCAGTTAAATATATTTGGGGGTTTTTTTGTTTTTTTTTTTTTTGTTGTTGTTGTTGTTGCTATTGAAAATGAGATTGAGTTCTTGATTTGGTTCTCAGCTTGGTCATTATTGGTGTGTAGAAAAGCTACTGATTTGTGTATGTTGATTTTGTAATCTGAGACTTGAAATGAATTCATTTATCAAATCTAGGAATCTTTTTAGAGGAGTCTTTACGGTTTCTAACTATAAGACTAATTCGTTAGCAAACAGAGATAATTTAACTTCCTCTTTTCTAATTTGGATATCCTTTCTTTTTTTCTCTTGCCTGATTGTACTGGCTAGGACTTCTAGTATATGGTAAGTAGAAGTGGTGAAAGTGGGCATTCCTGTCTTGTTCCAGTTCTTAGAGAGAATAAATGTTCAAGAATTACACCAAATTTTGTTCTCAGGGCCTCCATTTGATGAGACTACAGACAGTCATAGTATTCCACAGCACAGCTACCCATCACAGTTGAAGCACTGGAGAGACTCACACTGGATGAAATTCCATTTTAATGAGAAAGTAGCATACTCTGAGGGATTCTAAAACTAAATTGCTTGGAGATTTAATAAACAGTTTTTTCAGTTGTCTTTTTCTACCCTCCTTAGATTATAATTATTAAATCTGAAATCATAAATTTAGGTTTATAAGAAATTTAAATTAATTTTTATGTGACTTTAATATTCTATAGCTGAAAGTAATTTCTAATTGAGCTCACGTTTCACCTAGTGGCAGAACTCTAAGGTTAGTCAATTCAGTGTATTCACAGTTATTTATTTGCTGTTCCACTCCGAACCCCCGCCTTTTAAATTTAGCTTTGCCTCTAATTTCCATAGGGTATATGTGTGTATAGCATTAATAGTTACGAAGTGTGAGTCTGGTCTACGATTCATCTATGCTGACACCTACTGAGGTGTCTGTTTTCCCACCTGGTCTTCAGCTATCAGCCCATGCAGCTTAATCTGTTTCCTCTTTGCACCATCCACTAGACCCCTTCAGGTTTACCACTTATTAGCACCATGACTAGTGCCAGAGAAAAGCATTATTTTTCCCTCTTTTCTTTTCTGAGGCTGGCTCAGTATGTCTCAGTAGGTCTATCTCAGGCCTACCTGAGATATGTCAAGAAGATATTTCTTATCTTCCACTTTCATACTAAATGGAATGTATCTCTGGGAGAGAGCTGTTTTCTAGTCTCTTTTCCACTTTCAAATCCCTCAACTATCTGGAAGTATTATTCTCTACTGGGAAAAAATCTGAGGAATGAATTGTCATGGGCTCATGGATTCTTCACAGAGACTTGGAATTGTTTTTCTCTACTGATGAAAGTGTCATTACAGTGTACCTTGTCACACAAAGCTCGTTTCCCCCTTATTATAAATTTTACCTCAGTGTTTCATAGTTCTCCCTTTCACTTCCTTAGTTAAATATATTCCTACATATTTTATTTTCTTTGTTGCTATTATGAAAGATATTGAGTCTTGGATTTGATAGCAAAGGACGTAAACAGATGGAAAATCATACCATGCTCATGGATTAGCAGAATCAACATTATTAAAATGCCTACACTACCCAAAGTGATTTACAGGTTCAATGTAATCCCTATTAAAATATCAACATCACTCTTCCCAGATCTAGAAAAAAATAATTCTAGACATCGTATGGAACCATAAAAGACCCTGTATGGCCAAAGCAACCTTAAGCAAAAAGAATAAACTGGAAGGCATTAATTTAACAGACTTCAAGCGATACTACAAGGCTATAGTAACTAAAACAGCATGGTACTGGCACAAGAACAGAGACATAGACCAACGGATCAGAACAGAGAGCCCAGATATAATACCATCTTCATATTGCCATCTGATCTTTTTCAAAGCAGACAAAAACATGCTCTGGGGTAAAGAATCCCTATTCCATAAGTGGTGATGGGAAAATTGGACACCCAAATGAAGAAGGCTGAAACAGGATATACACCTCTCACCTCTCACACAAATCAACACACAATGGGCAACAGACTTAAGCCAAAGGCATGAAACCTTAAGAATTCTAGGAGAAAATGTTGGAAAAACTCTAATAGGCATTGTCCCAGGGAAAGAATTTATGAAGAAGACCCCAAAGGCAATCACAGCAACAACAAAAATAAATAAATGGGACCTGATCATATTGAAAAGCTTCTGCACTGCCACAGAAACTATCACAACAGCAAACAGCCAACCTACAGAATGGGAGAAAATATTCACATACTACACATCTGATAAAGGGCTGATAACTAGAATCTATATAGAACTCAGGAAAATCAGGAAGAAAAAAATCAAACAACTCCATTAAAAAGTGGGTAAAGGACATGAACAGAAACTTTTCAAAAGAAGACAGACTAATGGCCCAGAAACATATGAAAAAATGCTCAGTATCTCTAATTATGAGGGAAATGCAAATCAAAACCACAATGAAATATCACTTATCTCCAGTGAGAATGGCTTCTATCAAAGTCTCCAAACAACAAATGTTGGCATGGATATGGAGAGACAGGAATACTCATACACTGCTGGTGGGACTGCAAACTAGTACAACCTCTATGGGAAGTAATACAGAGATACTTCAAAGAACTAAAAATAGAACTACCATTTGATCCAGCAATCCCACTACTGGGTATTTACCCAAAGGAAAAAAGACATTCTATAAAACAGACACCTGCATTCGAATGTTTATGGCAGCACAATTCACAATTGCAAAGATGTAGAAACAACCCAAGTGCCCATCAATACGAGTAGATTAATAAAATGTGGTATATCTATACCACGGAGTACTACTCAGCCATAAAAAAGTGAACTAATACCTCTTATATTAACCTGGATGGAACTGGTGACCATTCTTCTAAGTGAAGTATAATAAGAATGGAAAAACAAATACCATGGGTAACAAACACCACTTACTGTTAAATCAGAACTAATATATCAATGCTTATGCGCACATGTGGAAATAACATTTGTCAGAAATCAAGCAGCAACATGGATGGAACTGGGGGCCATTATCTTAAATGAAACAATTCATATACAGAAAAAACAAATATAGCATGTTCTCACTTACAAGTGGAAGCTAAATAATGTATACACATGGAAGCAGAGTGTGGAATGATGGACAGTATAGACTTGGAGGGGTAGGGGTAGGAGGGTGTGGATGATGGCAGGTGCTGGGTGCAATGAGCATTGCTCCAATGATGGATGCACTGAAGGCCCTGACTTTGCCACCATGCAATATATTAATATCAGTGTAGCAAGATTACAGTTGTACCCCATGAATATATACAAATAAAATATAAAGGAAAAATAAATAATAAATAAAAAGAAAGAGTACAAAGACCTCACTGTATTAAATGAAAAATAAATACATACATTCTGAAACAAAGCTCCTTGGTTCTTATGCACATGGGCTTATGGTATATAACCCTTCCCAGTTTGTCAGCTACATTAAGATACTTCCAATTCCAGTGCCGAATTCCTCAAAATGTCACCAGGCAACCTGTTAATAAAGCAAAATTAAGTTTATTGGAACTTATTACAGTTTGAGAGAACATCACCTTGATAGAGTTTTAGAAGCAACTCAAAAGGGAAAGTCAGTAGCAGGATATTTACAGCACTTTGCCATCTAGGCTTAAGCAGTCTAAGGTGGGTCTTTCGAAGAGGATAACTAACTAGAACTGGGAAAAATTCATACTATAATAATTTAGAATTGGTTGTCAGTGAAGCAGGGGGCTTGAAATATGTCTCAATAGATACATTTATGTTCACTAAGCAAGCTGGTTATCCAGGCAAGAAGATTATATCTTTGATAACTTGATCCGTAGGAATTTATTCAAACAAACAGTGAAGTTATTTACATTATCTTTCCTAGGCAAAGTTTTCCTGGAAGAAACCACTAAGTCTTGTTAACATAGGTGATCAAAAGTTAATTTTCACAAGTCATATTGACATAGACATTCTCCAATCTTACTTGCACAGACCCAAACTTGGACTCATACTAAATAAAAAATTATTCTTTGCAAGCTATAGACCACAAATGCCTCAGAAATTCCAGAAAATATCTCTGTGTAATGGGGCACCAGAAAATAATTTTCATTAGAGTTGATATCTTAAAGTGAGTCACGAAAAATGACAAGTATATAGAAAAATAGAAAAGAAGAAGAAGGAGGGAGTTAGGAGGAAAGAGTATGAGTGGACGCATGAACGATGACATTTGTGAAGAACATCAAGGAGAATATTTTGACTGGAGGAAAATGTCTATATTTGAGAGAATACGTTTAAAAAAAATTTTGGTGAGTCCATTAAAGCCAGATTGTGATGGGTCCTGCAGACATAATTAAGGAGTCACTATATCTCTATTTACATTTTTAATTAGGGCCTCCCAAGAACCTCTAAGTTCCTTGAATCCCATGACGTGTATGCTTTCATACATACCCCAGACCACAACGAAAGGGTGCCTTGTTTTTCTCGTGGTAGAGGTTACAAAACATAGTGAATAAATCACCTAACACAGTATCTTGCACACAGCAGGCATTCAATAAACAGCAGTTGATATTACTGTTAGTAGATTGTGTTAAGTGTTAAAAAGAGATTTTGGTGGCATCATAATCAGGCATGCAGGGATAGTTGAATCCTATGGACTTGAACAAAATAGTGAAATGAGAATTACAATTTTATTAATAGATGCATATGCACTTGATGGGCCAATATAGAGCTCTAGGTTTAAAAGCTACATTTGGAGTGTGAAGCTTAGGCCACTCCCAAAAAGGAAAAAAACAGTGAGCAGTAAGAAGAATTAAGTTTATTTATGCACATACATACATATTATCAGAGAAGAGAATTAGAGTTTGTGAGAATCCCAAGTGGAATCCTCATTGACATTTTTATCTTTCCCTCCCTGAAGAGGAAGATCAGGCAAAAGCAGCGTGAAACCTGCATTCCTGGGTTTTATTTTTGTTGGTGTGTGTGTGTGTGTGTGTGTGTGTGTGTGTGTGTGTGTGTGTGTGTGTTAGAGCACTGTGACTGGCCCCACTGGCAAATGTGATCTAATCAATGTTCTGAAACACTGGCCAGCCAGGTTAACTACTCCCATGCTTTGGGGTAGAGCTAAAAATGTAATAAACAGAGGTATGACAAAAGGACAAGGTACAGCTAAGTTTTCTGACCTCTTCATTCTCCTGTGTTTGTGCTCTGTACAAATTCACTTAGAGTGAGGATGTGGGCTTAGGCTAGATTGATGATATTTTCCAAGAGAACCAGAAATTCCCAATCCTGCCCTGTTTAACAGTCACATCTGCAGGGGATGGGATTCCCAAAGGAGTTATTCACACAGTGAATAACACAAGAAAGGGAACCAGGCTTACTTTATTAATAGCTGTGTGAGAATCTAATATCCATAGTAGAAAACTCTACATTAAAAGCTAAATTGGCATATACAGATTAGGATGAAGTTCTATCTTTATCTAAACCTATGTCTTGGGATTTTGTATTATTTGGATGGTTACCTAGAGGAAAGAAATTAAACATACGGGGAGAACAATATGGCCATGTCTATACTAAATATCTGGCTTAAAATTCTCTATACAGCCATGAGCACCAGGTGGGCAGAAAGGAGAAATCTGAACTTCATTTTCAGGACCTATTAAAACATATTTTCCTTTCCCATTAGAAATCATGACCCCTTAACATTCCAAGCTCTGAACAACTATACTAGTAGTTCTTCTTCCATTGCAAGGAATTAGGAAAAAAGTGAGCAGTGGAGCCAGAGAAGGGGTTGAAATTTCTTTTTTCCATACTACAGTTTCAGGCATTTGCTTTAGAAAGGCAGAAGATCTATGAAAGAGAAAGATATGGAGAAACATGATTTTGGCATCACTATGCGTAGGTCATTATTCCCTGTAATCTCTTTACCTGGCCATCCTTAGCCTACTGATATCATTACACCAGCTGGCCAACCAGTTAAGGTCCGGGTGGAGGAACATTACTAGCTAAAGAGTTTAACCTCTATATGAGCATGCTGTATCTGTGATTTTTGGGGCAAAACATAGTGCTTTATAAGCATTTGCTGAATTGAATGCATGACTGCTAACCTACATCTATTGTCCATTATTTAAGAACTACTGAATTGGGGCTTACACGTACCTATTCTCATTTCCAGGTACATACCACCTGGAGTCATTCTTTCACATGGCAGAAAGTGTGGCAGACTTTCTAGCAATGCCCTTTCTCTCTTGCTCTTTCACTCAGATGTCATGAAAGCTAAAATCTCACCATGGGGTAAAGTAGCCCATGCCTAGGGGTAGCCATGAGACTCAGTTATTACCAATGAGAAGTAAGCAGAGGTCTGCTGTCATGTTTCTGAAAAGTTTTTCCTCCCGTAATAAAAAGGACAGACATAAGTAATGCTACCCTTTCTCCTCCTCCTGCCTCAAATGCAGATATTTGTCTAATATTTGGGCGGACATCTTATGCCCAAATCTGAAGGTGAGGCTGAAAGTCACAAATGTCAGCACTGACACCTCGAAGCCACTGAACCAATCAATACCAGCAATTGCCTACATTTAACCTTGTTGCCACGTGAGAAAAATAAACCTCTAATATTCATAGATTAAGCTGATAGGAGTTTTCTGCTACATGTAGTCATTAAAATTCTTGACTGTTACAGAACTTATCTGGGAAGAAAATGGAAAAAAATCATAAGACTAAATCACCCAAATGGATCACTTCTGAGTTAGAAAATGATCACCCTTTTTTCATTTGCAATATAAACATTTTCAATCTGCATCTGTGTGCTATTTTGCCCAGGTGCATGAGAAAGGGAAGATGGAAAGTGAGACTTCCCTGGGTTTTTTACTTGTGAGTTCAGGAACAAATATATAAAAATAATTCTCCATAGAGAAGAAAAAACCAGGATTCAGATTTCAACTGTCTCATTTTCCTCTGTACCTAGTGCTTCAATCCTGGAAGCTGGACTTCCTGCTCAGCTTTCACAGGCCCAGATGTCGGATTTTGAAAAGCTGCTTTGTATTGCCACAGTGGGACTATGCACTGTATTTCTTTTATGTGTTTAAATTGTTATATATTTCTTTATAAAGAACACAACAGATTTATTACAAAAAGGCTATTAATGAAATAATTCATCTTAAGGAGTTATGGTTTAGCCTAAAACAGCTGGGCTGAGCATTTAAAAATATCATATTCTTCCAGATTATTATGCTTCCAGGCAATGGTTCTATATGTGAGTCAGCTCACTAGCAAAAAAAACACTAGCAATGGAGTCAGACAAACTTGAAACTGAATTCTGGTTCCACCATTTATAGTGGTATGAGTCACTTGCGGCTAGTATACTGGTTACTTATTAAGATTCTGACTTCGAACAAGTAATTTAACCTATCTGAATCTCAGTTTTCTCAGCTGGAAAAGGAATTACTAAAACGTGTCATTAATATTGTGGTAAGAAGAAATATACTTGATATATATATAGTATTACCTATTATTATCAATTATTATTAATTAGCGCTTGGCAGACAGATATTCCCCTCTTTCTGCATTACGTTTTGCAGGAACTTCCCACAGAGTCAATTTTTCTGGGATGAGACAGGAGAAAGATGATGATAAACTGAACCAGTTCTCCAGATCTCCAGTTTCTGCTCCTCAACATTCCTGGGCAGCTGCTTAAACCATTTGACCAAGAACAATTTAGAAAACAGACATTAATCTGAGTGAAGGTAGTCTTTGTTGCCCCCTCTTCGGGATCCCAGGAGTTGGCAAGGCTAAAAGTCAGAGGTGAAGGGGAGGTCAGAATCAGTCCCTTTTGGAAGTCAGGAATCAGTCCCTTTTGTAGATTGGTTGGAGCAAGCAAGAGCCCTGGAATTTTCCTCAAGAGGCGCCTTTCTTAACGACAGAGGGAGGAAAAGCAGATGTTAACTCACCCTCCTCCTTCACTGCTAGCTCCTCTGCTCCTCTGTAGATTAAAGGCTTAAACAGCTGCACTCTTTGTTAGTTTATTGATCCTGAACAAAGGAATTCTGTATAAGTTCTTTATTTGGCACAACTTGTCCAAGAGGTATAGAATATGTCATAAAAGGGTGTCTGCCAGATTGTTTTACTGAACTATAAAGCAAGCTACTTTTCTTATACTGACAACCATAGAATAACAGTTTCTAATGCTTATAACCTGTCCTAGTGAATATGAAAGGCAACTCAGGTGAGTCATGAGGATTAATTGATTGATGGATTGATTTCATGGAATGGGGAAATTGAGACTTGGGGATTTGCCTGAGCCTGGGACTTACCCTCAGTGAGCTAGTGTTCTCCAGCAATACTGTGGGCTCAGGATGAACCTCAATTATAATTTGGGATCTGCTATTAAATAGCCATGGTTTCAGAGAGAACATACATTATTTCTGGGACTCTGCTACGCTGTCTGTAACATGACCTTGTTCATATTCAGTTATTACCAAGGATACTGTCATACTATGATTCTTTGATTAAAAATGGGAGCATTGCAAATTTGGCTGATGAATGATGACACCTAAATAGTTGTAACATTTTTTCTGGTCTCTACCATGACATGTATAGCATCATGCTACATGTTTCTGGGCTGGAATACTGCCTTTTAATGTATACAAATTTCCCCTTTCAATATATACAGGCAACTATAAGCATCAAACTTTTTTGGTAGTACATTTTCTACCACAGTCAGATTCATTTGCAAACAGCTAACATATATTACTGAACCTTGGGGTTTATATTTATTGGTGGCCTATTAGGGTATTTCACTGGACCCTGTTATTTCAGGTTGAAGAAATGCAGAGATGTAGATATTCTATTACTGCAAAAAAGCAGAGAGAGCAAAGTGACTGTAGACTTAAGTTGACACAGGCCTGCAGTGCCACCTCTTGGCTGCTGTGTTAATAATCACCACACAATCCTGAGCTTCTATTAATATATAGAAAAGAAAGCTTATCTCCAAAATAAAAAAACAAAACAAAACAAGGGAGCAGTGTATTCAAAGGCTAAATTTAAGTTAAACACACATATATTTGAAAATAAAAATGTGTCTCTATAGAATGGGTGGGACTACTTACTTCTGGATGGCTGTGAGATGACTTGATTTCCTTAATTTTATTTTTAAAGAAGCACTAGAGGAAAATGGAAAGAGAGTGATAGAATTTCAGATCTGGATAAATTTAAATAATTAGCATAACCTTCTCATTGTAGAGATGAAAAACACCCAAGACTCTAGGATGTTATATATCTCAGAGCTGTAGAGGTTGGTAGCGAGGCTGTCAGAACTAAAACCCACTTTTTCAGATATTTAGTTCAAGGTTCTATCTGGTTCTCCTTAAGAAAATTTATTTTAAGAAATCTTTATATTTTTCATTTTTAGTAGAATAATATTGAGTCTCAGAGGCAGTTCTCACAATATTCCTTATTTAAGGTCACACCATTCTGGAAGCAACAATTTAATAACCCCTCTATCTGCCTATTAAAAACTTTCAGCAACTGTTAGGATACTTACAAAATCTAAACTTACCAAAGAGGAACTTTTTGTTAATCCTTCCTCATCCTTCTCAGTAATCCATTTATTTTCTCCCACTGGGTTTTTTTGTGCCATGTAAAGGAATGCCAACGAGGGGCTGTGGTACCACTGAGACATATGTGGTTCCAACTCCTAGGTTGTGGTTCCCTGAAAATGCTAATTGCTCACTTGAGAGAACCAAGAGGCAACAAAGAAACAATTTCCAAGAGATGGAAAGAGATGGAAACCCAATTGAGAAATGGGTCCTCATAGCACAGACAAGGTCTGACACAGGGAAAACAGCTCATGAATCCCACGCTTGGAGATAAAGAAGACCCCAGGAGTTCAGTAGGGCTCCTACGCATCATCCCGGACAGAAGTCAGGGAACATCTCCAGGAACGATATTTAAAACTTGGTAAGCTTTTCAAAATTAAAGACACTTAACCTCTATTTTTTATTTTTACTTTTTAAATGAGTGATTAGCAGCATGTTTCTTAAGGAGAAATAACACTTAACACTCACCTCCTGAGAGCAGTAAGAATGAAAATGTAGGTGTCAGGTGTTGCTTCCCAGTCAGTTTTGAGGGTAGAGAGTAATGAGTAGTGGAGACTCTAGAGAGGAAAGAAAACAGGTTGCACCACATTTGATCAAATGAATGCTACCTTAGTGTCTGCAAAGTGGTCTTAGAGACTTGATACTGGGGATGTGTATGGGGCTCCAACCTAACTCTCCTTTCGGTCCATTGCTCAAACTAGAAGACAGTGGGTTGTCCATAATCCTCCCTCTCCTTTAACCTCGATTAATTGTACCACTTCCAAAGTATCACTGAATCTGCCCTTCCCTTTCCATTCCCACTGTCACACCTTAGCACAAGTGACCTATTGCTCTGCAACTGCCTCCTAACTAATCTCCTTCCATTTTTCCACATGGTCACTTTTATCTTTCTAAAGTGCATGTTGGATCGTGTCATTTCCCTGCTTAAAACCACTGAACAGGGAACAAAATCCAAGCTTCTTAGCATGGTATATAAGACTTTCCAATTTGGCTCAGATTTCCTGTCCAGCCTCATTTCCTGGATCAACACCTCCAGTCCCCCTTACAATTCAGGATCCCTTTTGCCACACACTTGTCTGACTTCTGCATCTGTCTGTATTTGCAGTCAATTTCTCCAGCCTGTTGTGTCCTTTTTTCCCAGAACCAGGCAAATTCCTATTCATCCTTCAAAGTCCATTTCCATTATCACTGCCTCTGAAGAGCATTCTCTAAAGTTCTCAGGCAGGGAGCTTCTCTGTTGCATAAGCTTGCACTCTGCTTTTTTTTTATTATTATTATTACTTATCTTTATTATAGCATGAAGCCATTGTATTGTAACTCTGCTAGCATATTAGTTTTCCTTACATAGCCTATGAGTTTCCTAATGTAAAGATCCTGATAGATCTTTTAGCAGTTCGAATTTTTAACTGTTTCACAATATTTACTGAAGATTAAGCATGAATCTATTGCTCTGCTAAATACTAGAAATAAAAGGTAAGCTATTAATGATACTCACAGTAATCCAGTTATCTCATTCAAAGTCTATTTTTTCTGCATTCTAAGTATGCAAATAGTTGGTGCTATGGTTTGAATACATGTCCCCTCTAAAACTCGTGTTGAAATTTAATCCCCAATGTGGCAATATTGAGAGGTGGGGCTTTTGAAAGGTGATTGAGTCATGAGGGGTCTACCCACATGAATAGATTAATCCAGTCACAGATTCATGGATTAACAGATTACTGGGTCATTTTGGGAATGGGACTGGTGGCTTTATAAAAAGAGGAAAAAAGACTTGAGCAAGCACTTCTGCCTCTTTGCCATGTGATGCCCTGCAGAGAGTCCCCACAAGTAAGAAGGCCCTCAACAGACGTGGCCCCTCAACCTTGGACTTCTCAGCTTCCATAACAATAAGAAATAAATTCCTTTTCTTTATAAATTACCCAGTTTCAGGTATTCTGTCATAAGCAATAAAAATAGACTATAAAACAGTTGGAGAACAGAGAAGAATATTTTGTTTTCTACACTGGCTGAACTTCATTGCAATGTGGTGATTCTCAGTGGTGATTCACCAGAATCAGTGGTGAAGCACAGTACAGCAGGCCCTTGAACAGCACTTATACATGGGTTTTTCCAATAAATACAGTTGTCCCTCTGTATCAGTGGTTCTGCATTCACAACAAGATGCAGAAGGAAAATGCATTATTCAAGGGATGTGAAACCCAAGTATAGGCAGGGCCAACTTTTCATATTTGTGGGTTCCACTGGGACTTGAATATGCACAGATACTGGTATGTATGGGTGTCCCTGGAACCAACCCCCCATGGATACCAAGGGACAACTGTACATGTAATGTGTGCAATTTTAGCTCTTACCTGTGGATATCATCTGCTCACCATCCTGATTGTCATGTGTATTTTTTTTTAAATTGAAATCACCGTCCAATACCTTGCCTGTAGAGTGTACACCAGTGGTTGACCATCACAGAATTCTCATTCAATTTTGTGGAATGATTAAATATATGGATGGATGGATGGATGGATGGGTTAATAGATGAGCTACTGGAGCAATGGACAGGTGAATAAATTTGAGTTCCTGATTCTCTTCCCATGAATATCCATTGCACTGGGTGCTTAGAACTGTGGACTTTGAGGTAGATACTCTTTGTTGATACTTAAAGCCATTACCACTTTTCTGAGCTCTCTCCTGTTCAGTATAGGCATAGAGACTGGAAGCTGCATCTCTCAGTTGTTCTTGCCAGCCTGATCTAGTTAAATTTGCCAGTGAGATGCAGTTACATGAGATTTAAAAGCAGAAGAGAAGGAAGTAATTATCTTCTGGTGGCAGCTGTAGGCAGGTGAGCAGGCATTGGCAGACAGCCAGCATGGGGGTTCGCCTATGGCTTTCAGACACCTTACAAGGAATTACCCATGTTGGTGCCACAGGTATCTGAAATACTTGAGATGGCTTTGCTGAAATTCCTCAGCTTCTGGATTTCTTGAAGTTTTCTTTATTGACCTTGATTCATCTAGTTTTCCGAAAATTGTGTAAGTTTATCCTTCGGTACATTTCTTCTTATTTAAAATAACCCATAATAAATTCTGAGCAATACAGACTCTTGATTGGAAAGCTAAAATAAAATGGTTACTTATCTTATAATTAACCATTCAAAGACCTTTATAGTAATATATATACACATTTAACTCTGGCTTAAATATTTTCAGTGATCCAAGGCTTATTGCTTTTCTAATTTGGAAAAAAATTAAGGTCATCTTTTTATAAGCTTGAAATGATCAGTCCTCATTATTCTTTTATTTTCTGATTCTCTAGCCCCTCCACCTCTAGAAAGTTCTGACTTTGGGTATTGATGGTGTCTGTACATAGGCAAGCCTAAGATCAATACCCTTGGATCTTTTGGTAGAAATGAGTAGGAAAGTAGAAAGAGAAAATAATTCTACATGTTTGCTTGGGGTGAAAAATTTCAAAGTTTAGGTCTGATAATATAAATATATCTGACCACTGGAATATAAACTGAAGGCTGTGACAATATCTTTGAATCCTTTAAATCCCCATTGCTTTTAAATCCTCAGTACCAAACACTATGCTTCTTTGTTGTCAAGCTGAATCAAAGTGAACAGGAATGTTTTAAAAACCTGTAAATCCAGCATTAGAGGCAATAAATTTGTTTTTACATCCTTAAATCTTCATATTGGTTTACTTCTAAAGAAGTAGAATGACTTTTTTCACAGTTAAGACTCTAGATCAGAATATAATATTTATCATGGTAGAAATTGACATGATACAGAATTGCAATCACTCTTGTAGGACATGAGAAAATAAAAAACATTTAAAACCATTAAATAGCCTAGAACTGCTTCATTTCTTTGAACCAATATTTGGCTAAGTTTGAATAAATTTTGCTAAAATTTAGTAGCAATTTATTACAGACCCTTTTGCTTTTAACATATTCAGAGACAACACATACCTTCTAAAAAGTCTACAAAATAAGCAAAATGTTAATACATTATCATGTCTCATCGTGTGATTTCTGTAATAGCATATTAACATGTCATAGTAATATTTCATTGCTATTATTATTAAAATTTTCAATGGACCTCTAAGTACTGGCCAAGATGGAGTAACAGAGACTGGATTTATCCCATCTAAAATGACAAAAAAGTGTATAAAATACATGCAAAAAGGGTTCTTAAAAGGTTTGACATCAGGCAATGAACAGAAACCTTTGAGAGACAAGAAAGAAAAGAGGGTCCAGGGTATGATTCAGGGAAGTGGGACTCAGGTGGAGCCCAGCAGTTCCTGTGAGTTGAGCAGATGGAACTGGGTGTACAGGAAGGACAAGACGTCTAGAATCTGCAGGGCAGAGTGCCAAACAGGAGAAAGCAGCACAGAGAGAGATTTCCAGAAATTTGCAGAGGATCCCTCTTGAGTCTTCAACTGACTATTGATTAGCACATTTTTTTTGTGAGGAAAACACCCCGCCTGGGAAGATAACCATCAAAAAATTTAGAGGAAACAATCCCTAAAGTTCACAAAGGGCCAGGAATACTGCCTGTTACCACCAACCAGAGAGCAGCACCTCATAATTCACGAAGCATTGGATGGGATACTCAGAAAAATTTTCCCTCTGTGCGCTGCTCTCAACTTAACCAGCAAAGCTTGAAAGCAAGACCTAAATTGATCGAACTGTTTTTAGGTAACTTATCTACATCTTGGAATAAGCTCTGTAATATGTATAGTAATATAAGAATATTTAGCACTCAAAAAGGTAAAAATTATAATGTCTGGCATCCAATCAACTCTTACTATGTTTTCAAAGACATAAGATAGTACAACCATATAAGGTGAAAAATCAATCAGTTAAAACTGACCCAGAATGACACAGATGACGGTTAATCAACAAGAACACTAAAATAGTTATTGTAACTACAGTTCATATGTACAAGAAGCTAGAGCAAAGATTTAACATGTTAAGCAGAGTATCAGTGAGTTGTGTGACAACTGTGATGGTCCAATATACATGTAATTGGGCTTCACAATGGGAGGGAGGACAGAAAAAAATTTGAAGACATAGAGACTAAAATCTTTCTAAATTTGATAAAAATTAAAGGTCAACATAAATAAAAAACTCAATGAACGCAAAGGACAAGATAGGGCAAAGAAAACTGCAGCAAGGCATATTTGATTGATTTGCTTAAAATTAGTGCTAAAGAGACAATCCTACAAGTAGTCATAGACCTAAGAAATATTACATACAGAGGAAAAAAATAAGAATGACATCATATTTCTTGTTGGAGACAATGCAGCATAAAAGGCAATTTTATGTTTTAGTAACATTTTTAAAGTACTGAAAGAAAAATAAGGACAACCTTGAATTCTTTACCTAGCAAAAATATTTTTAAAATATGAAAGTGAAATAAAGACTTTTTCAGACATACAAAAGCTGAAAGAATTCATTTGTAACAGATCTGAACTATTAAAAATGCTAAAAGAAATGCTTCCAGCAGAAGGAAAGCGATACCACATAGAAATCTGGATCTATACAAAAGAATAAAGAGCACCATATAAGGTAATTATGTGGAAAAATATAAATAAATTTTGGTTGTCATTTAAATCTCTGTAAAGGATAATCAACTGTTGAAAGCAAAATAATAACAATGTTTTAGTTTATAATATTTGTAAAATAAGATGTCTGAAAACAAGAGCAAAAAATCAGGAGAGGAGAAATGGATGTATACTCTTATGCATTCTAATAAAAAAGGAGAAGATGTAATATTCCATAAAGATAGACCCTGATAAGATTGAATATTATAAACACTAAAGTAAAAACTCAAATAGCAAAAACTAAAAACAGTAAACTATAGATAAAATATAATCATATAAAATAATCAATGCAAAAGAAGACAGAAAAAAATTAACAAAGTACAAATCGGAAAAAAAAAGAAGTAAAATTGTCTTCATTTTGTTAGATAGCATGATCATCTATGTAGAAACTCTAATAGAATCTACAGAATCACTCTGAGAACTAGTAAACGAGTTCAGCAAGGTTGCAGTGCACAAAATCAATATAAAGAATCAATTTCATTTCATGCAAATCAAAACCACAATGAGATATCACTTATCTCCAGTGAGACTGGCCTTTATCAAAAAGTCCCAAAACAATAAATGTTGGCGTGGATGCAGAGAGACAGGAACACTCATACACTGCTGATGGGACTGCAAACTAATGCAACCTCTGTGGAAAGCAATATGGAGATACCTTAAAGAGATACAAGTAGAATTACCATTTGATCCAGCAATCCCATTACTGGGCATCTACCCAAAAGACCAAAAGACACTCTATGAAAAAGACACCTGCACCCAAATGTTTATAGCAGCACAATTCACAATTGCAAAGATGTGGAAACAACCCAAGTGCCCATCAATACATGAGTGGATTAATAAAATGTGGTATATATATACCATGGAGTACTATTCAGCTTTAAGAAACAATGGTGATATAGCACCTCTTCTATACTCCTGGATAGATTTGGAATGCATTCTACTAAGTGAAGTATCCCAAGAATGGAAAAACAAGCACCACGTGTACTCACCATCAAACTGGTATTAACTGATCAACACATAAGTGTACATATAAGAATAACATTCATTGGATGTTGGGCAGGGGGGAAGGGGGAGGGGGAAGGGGGAAGGGGGAGGAGAGGACGGGTATTTGCATACACAGAGAGTGCAACGCGCACCATCCAAGGGATGGGCACACTTGAAACTCGGACTTGGGGGATAGTGGGGAGGCAAGGGCAACATGCATAACCTAAACATCTGTACCCCCATAATATGCTGAAATAAAATTAAAAAAGACTCATGAACTTCAGGTGGAAAAAAAAAAGAATCAATTGCATTTCAATATACTAGCAACGATTGGACATTAAAATAAAAAATTGGCACTTATAATAACATCAAAATATGAAATTATTGGAAATAAATCTGATAAAGTTGTACAATATTTGTACACTGAACACTACAAAAAGTAGCTAAGAGAAATTAAAGAAGACTGAAAGAGAGAGATATGCCCCTTTCATGGATCAGAAGACCCCTTATCTTTAAAATGTGAATTGTTCTATTAATACAAATTGATCTGTGGATCTAATACATTCCCAGTCAAAGTCATTATGGGCATTTTATTTACAGAAATTGAGAAGCTGATTTTAACAAACATATGAAACTATACAAGATTAGAGTAGCAAAGTAAAATAATGATAAATAGTAAATTTGAAAAATAAAAATAAATTTAAAGAACTTATGCTATTTGACTCCAAGGCTTATATATTTAGCTATAATAATCAATACAGTGCTGTATTGGTGTCAATATGGACAAATTAATGAATGGAACAGAATATACAGTATGGAAATAGAACCAATGTACGGTCAATTGATTTTCCTTAAAGTTACTAAAGGCAATTCAATGGAGAAAGGACAGTGTTTTCAACGAAGAGTTCTGGAACTTAGATACCCATATGTCAAAAAATCAAAACAAAAACAAAAATGAAAACCTTTAATACCTTGCACTATATACAGAAATTAGCTCAAAATGGATTATTTTCAAAGATGTAAAACTTAAAACTACAAAACTTCCAGAAGAAAAAATAGGAGAAAGATGTTGGGATCTTGGGTTAGGCAAATATTTCTTAGATACAACACTAAAAGTGTGATCCATCTAAAAAAAATAAGTTGGACTTTATCAAAATTAAGAATTTCTGCTCTTCAAAAAACCACTATTATGGTAATAAATAAAAACTGTCTACTGAGAGAATATATTCACAAGTAACATCTAATAATGGACTTGTATCAAGAATGTAGAAATCACTCTCAAAAATTACCAATAAAAAAGCATACCCTAATAGAAAATGACAAAGGATTTGAATAGACACTTCACCAATATAGAAACATACAGTATATAAATATATCAAAATGTGCTCAACATCATTGATCATTAGAAAAATGCAAAATAAAACCATATGAGATATTACTACACATCTGTTACAATGTCTAAAAAGGATGATCACACCAAGTGTTAGTGAGGATGTAGAGCAGCTAGAACTCTTATACGCTGGTAGGAATGTAATATAACACAATCGTTTTGGAAAACAGTTTGGAAGTTTTTAAAAAGTTAAACATACACCTATCATATAGCCCAGGCATTTCACTTCCAAGTATTTACACACAAGAAATAAAATGCTAGTTTATAAGCACATTTCTATATGAATGTTCATAGTGGTGGCTTTAAGTGTCATAGTCCTAAACTGGAAACTATGCATATGCTCAATCAATGGGTGAATGGATAGACAACTTGTGGTATATCTGTATAATAGACTAGAATTTATCAATAAAAATGAATGAATTATTGATACTCAACAACATGGATGAATTTCTGATTATACTGAGTGAAAATAGCCACAGACAGAGCAAGATGGCCAAATAGAAACCTCCAGCAATCATCCCTCCACGCAAACACCTAATTCAACAACTATTCACGCAAGGGAGCACCTTCAGAAGAACCACAACAAAGTGACCATAATCAATAAATTTAGTAATTTATACTAAATTAGGGTGTAATTTAAAATAACTGAAAGAGTGGAATTGGAATGTTCCTAACACACACAGAAAAGACATTAAATGCCTGAGGTGATGGATAACCCAATTACCCTGATTTAATTAATTCACATTATATGCCTGTACCAAAACATCACATGTAGCCTATAAAGATATATTATGTACCTACAATAATTTTAAAAATAAATTAAAAAAAGAAAAGTAAAAAAAGAAAAAAAAATAGCCAGACAAAAAAGAGTACATAATGCAGGATCCATTTATGTAAATTGCAGTAAATGCCAACTGATCTGTAGTAACACAGAACAAACCAGAGGTTGCCTGAGGATGCAGGAGGGACGAGGAGGACCAGAATAGAAGGGGAATGAGGAAACATGTACTTTGTCTTGGTTGTGTTGATGGTTTCACTGGTGTGTACATACATCAAAAAGTGTCGAGTTGTATACTTTAAAAATACGCGGTTTGTTATGTTAATAAATCTCCACAAAGCTGTTAAACATTTTTTTCAATGGGATCCAAAATGTTAATACTTTGTAAAAACCATGAAGCTAGTAATTGTCTATTGAAACAATCATAATAATAAAGTTTCTGCCTTATGCCAAAAATAAGACTTTGATTATCAATTGTAACTATGGTATAACACACAAAACTGACCACTCTGAGCAACCCAAAGACTTCCTCCTACGGGAATACAAAGGGACTGGACTCTACCTTACTGAGTTTATCACCTTCTCAGATTATAAATAACTACAGGGTGGGGTAGAACACTTAGTGTGCTGTGCAAAGGCCAATATGGTGGAATCAATAGCCAAGATGCAGTTCTCATTCTGATGTTCCTTCATGCTCGCGTGGGTTATGGCTCCCTCCACATGCATTACATGTGCTTGTCTTCAGCTACCTTTCTGGGAAATGCTCATGTCTCTTCCTTTCAGGATTACAAACACTAGACCCCATGACTTCTGTATCCACTTTAATTCGTTTGTAATCTATCATATTCCCTTTGTTTGGGGAGCGTTTTTGGATCCTTGTCTCTTCTCCCTCTCTGTTTCCTTTGAACTTTCATCTTCAGATGTGCTGTGAGTTCTTTTATCTTTTTCCTTTCTTCTCTGTGCATTAATAGCACTTCCACGCTCCATCAGTCTCAACCTCTCCGCTTCCTTCATCAAACTCACTGCCTTCTCACTGGCATGGTCGAGTCCTTCTTGTTATTTTCCTTTCTGCCTTCAAACTCCTTTCAACAATAGAAGTAAAAGTACTCCCATTATAAATATGGAAATACATGCATTTTATATATTATATATAGGGACCCATATATAATATATACATTTGGTGCTTTCCTCCGATATAAATATAAAACAAAAACAAAGTTTTACACAAAGCAATAGTCACAAATTAGTCTATACATTTGATGCAATCCAATCAAAACCCCTATGTGATTAATGTCTGTGTAGTCATACTGCATATTATATAATGGATATTTTCATACATTTCTGGTAGGAGTGAAAGTTGGTAGAACAACTCTGGAAAAAGAATTTCCAGAATCTGGTAAATTTGATGATCATGCACATATGCAACAGAATCCTGAATAGATATAACTGTGGTCTTTTTATGGGCTGTATATAGCATTGCATTTCAACCACGACTATGATCAGGCATGGATAAACCTTTCAATATAATGTTGAGCAAGAGAAGCAAAGCCCAAAAGAATATAGTATGATTAGATTCATATGAAGTTCAAAAACAGACAAAATTAAGCGATTTTGTTTTGAGATGCATGTTAGGTGGTAAATTATCATGATAAATTTTCATGGTAAATTATCACTGTGAAATTCAAAATGGTATTTACTTCTAGAAGAAAGTGAAGTGGTTGAGTTCCTGAGTGCTGTGATTCAAGTAATATTCTGCGGGG
>RJWJ010027339.1:0-22281 GCA_004363605.1 Indri indri
TGTGCTGCCATAAACATTCGGGTACAGGTGTCTTTCTTATAGAGTATCATTTGTTCTTTTGGATAGATGCCCAGTAATGGGATTGCTGTATCGAATGGTACTTCTACTTGTATCTCCTTAATGTATCTCCAAATTGCTTTCCACAGAGGTTGCACTAGTTTGCAGTCCCACCAGCAGTGTATGAGTGTTCCTATCTCTCCGCATCCATGCCAACATTTATTGTTTTGGGATTTTTTGATAAAGGCCAGTCTCACTGGAGATAAGTGATATCTCATTGTGGTTTTGATTTGCATTTCCCTGATGATTAGAGATGTTGAGCATTTTTTCATATGCTTTTTGGCCATTATTCTGTCTTCTTTTGAAAAGTTTCCGTTCGTGTCCTTTGCCCACTTTTTGATAGGGTTGTTTGATTTTTTCTTGTTGATTTTTCTGAGTTCTAAGTAGATTCTAGTTATCAGCCCTTTATCAGATTTGTAGCATGCAAAAATTTTCTCCCATTCTGTAGGTTGTCTGTTTGCTCTTATGACAGTTTCTTTAGCTGTGCAGAAGCTTTTTAATTTGATTAGGTCCCATTTATTTATTTTGGTTGTTGCTGTGATTGCCTTTGGGGTCTTCTTCATAAATTCTTTGCCTAGGCCAATGTCTAGAAGAGTATTTCCTACACCTTCCTCTAGAATTCCAATAGTTTCACTCCTTAGGTTTAAATCTGTTACCCAGTGTGAGTTGATTTTTGTGAGAGGTGAAAGGTGTGGATCCTGATTCAGTCTTCTACATGTGGCTATCCAGTTTTTCCAGCCAATTCTGCCTTTTAAAGTGTACAACTCGATGGTGTTGACAATCTTCCCAGAGTTGTGTGGCCATCACCACAGTTGCTGTAGTACCTGCCTCATAGGATCATTTTTGAGGATTAAATGAGATGATGTCTGCGAAGCAGGAGATCCAGTGCCGGACGCTTAGTTTCTCTGCTGGTTTTTGTGCTTGCCGCCGTGGTTGGTGCTGGGGCTGGCATCGTGGAAGGCTGGAAGGAGGGGGTAACAGGGCCAAACGAAACGGAAAAGGAACCTGTGAGACCCACTGCCTGGGCATCCTCTCCAGACGAGAGGGACAGGCTGTCGTTATCAGTGACTTGTGGGTTCTTTTCCAGCCCCCATGTCGTGCCAACTAAACTGAGTGAACAGGAGCCATTTGGGACTGGGTCGGATGGGTTAAATTCAGAACCAATTATCGTTAAGTCACACACAAACACGTTAACAAACAGGAAAGCAGCCGCACACTTCTGTGATGAACGATAGCTAAGCTAAATTTAACTCCTACATCTCTCTGGGTGCTTCTCGTTTGCTCAAGCACTGCAGCCGGCCCTCAAAGGGTGAGCAGCCAAGCCCAGTGGGCTGCTCCATCAGGGTATTGCAGTCCTGATGGGGAAAGGATGGAAGATCCGGACTCTTCCAGTTTCAGCAGAGCTGCAGCATACTCTCAGAGTGTTTGTGTGTGTCTGCATCCCCGGCACAAATACCACTCTTTTATTCATTACCCTGGGCCAAGGAATAATGCATCATCAAATCTGACTGTTTTCTTTGCAATGGCAAACACATTCTTGAAGTTGGCACTTTTATATGCACCCAGGTAGCTGAGGACTACGGCTTCCTTTGCACTGGGATTGTGATGGCTTTCACGTTGCATGAAAACTTTGGCTGTGATTTCGTAGATTCTCTTGGAATTTCAAATTAATGGTTCTCTGTCTCTTTCTTTCTTTCTGGCACTAAATTGCTGAACTGTGTGTTCTCCAATCAAAAAAAAAATTAAGCCAAAAACTGCCCTCATTTTCAGTAAATCATGCTTTTGTTTCAGTACAGCATTGATCATGTGCTTTAACGGACAAGGATACGCAGAGATAATTGACTCCAGTCTTCTGCAAAATTGCAATTTTGAATTGTTCTTGCTTTTCGTGCTAGCACCCCAAAAGTCTTCTAGTAGGTGTTTCACACAGTGTCAGTTTCTCTGCATCACTGCTTTCGGCTTTCCGAGCCTTCTGAGTTTGGGAATCTGAAGTCTAAAATAGAAATTAAAGAGTTCGAACTGACTTTTTTTTCTTGGCAGTGAATTACAAACGTAAGTTGAGATTCTTTAGATCATTCATTCTCAGAGCAACTGAGGGCTATTTTGCCCCCTAGGTGACATTTTTTGTTGTTAAAACCGACTGACAGGGGTGGAGGGAGGTGGTACTACTGGCATTTAATGGGTAGAGACCAGGGGTCCTGCTAAATGTGATATGACAGGACAGCAACTCTCTCCCACCCTAACAAAGAGTTATTCAGCCCCGAATGTCCACAGTGCTGCAAGCTTTAGACTGAATTCGTATCATACTAGATGGCGCTGATGGGGATTTGGGCCAATGGCCCTGATTGTCAATTTGCCATCCTCATCTCAAAGCCTTGGCTTGATGAGATTTACATAGATAGGCAGGGTGGCTCAGCGATTGGAACCTGGGCTTTGAGTTCAAGAGGCCTGAACCTGGGTTCAAGGAGAACAGGGATAAAATTCATGGATCTCAGCCATTTCTGTACACAAACTGTATAAGCAGCTAAAAGGGAATGAGGCCTGGGAAGATGGAGGGAACACCTGGGCAAGGACAGATTTCCAGCACTTGGGACCTCCCATGCCCATGCGGCGCCTCTGTGGTTAGTCGGATGCCTGTGCCACCTGTGGGCATACGGCCAGGCACCACCCTCCAGGCAGATGCAGCCCTCGCAGGGTGCACATAGAGGCAGGACACCGGCTGGATTTTGGTCCCACTCTCTAGTCCCCCTGGGTGGTCACACAAGGTGGCCTTGCTTGGTTCTTCTTTCTGCTCCTTATGCACCCAGGGAGGGAGTGATGAGAGTCCACCTGGGATGAGACATCTGCCAGGCCCAAGGAACCCCAAATAAACCAGTACCTGGGCTTTAGTAGCATCATCCCAGCCCCCAAGACCCCCACAGCTGCTCCAAGGCCCTGCTTATCAGTACCCATAAACTCAGGCACCATGTAAGGCTGTCATTCTGCTACTTGGAAAACCACATCTCTTAGGCCTTTTGTCCAAATCTAGGATATCAAAATTCTTTCTGGGCCGTGGCTATGCCGTGTCTCTTTACCTATGCCTATGTCATAGGTTGTGGAATCTCATTTTATAGGAGCCAGCTTTGTGGGATTCAGAAATGCTCCATTTCTGTTGACTCAGGGGCTTTCTGTGGGCAGGGGAGGGCATTGGGAGTACCATAGGTTCACACCTCCTGAGTTCAGATCCCCACCCACCAAACCAGGGTTGGGACCTACAGCAAGATTTTGTTTTGTTTTATTTTGTTGCTTTTTTTTTTTAAAACTTCTCCAAGCCTTCATTGTCTCTTCTGTAAAGTGGGGAACCACAAAGGTATGTGTGGAAGTTAAAAGTGTCATAAATGTCAGATGATTAGCTCAAGCCCTGGGTAAACAGAGGCTACAAAGGTCAAGGCATTGTGTCCCACCACACCTTCCTCAGCTTGGCGATGGTCCCAGCAACCTTGGGCAGGGCAGCCTTGTCATTCTCCTCCTTGGGCAGGTACAAAAAGCAACACCCAAGAGGTCACACATCCAGGAAATAGAAGAACCTGAACTAGAACCCAGGACTCTGGAGCCTACCAGGCTGTCCCCCCACTCCACAGCTCTGCTGCTTCTCTTAGGGTGTGACTGCAGAGCCATTAGGTGGCCACTCCACCCATTGGCTCCAAGGGCACTGGAAGCTCTGACCACCTTCTCATCCTTCCCCAGCCAGGCCGGTCTCTTCTGCTGGCCCTGAAAAGCTCACATTGTCTCTTTGGATTAAGGCACTGAAGACAAGTCTTAAATACACATCCTATTTAGAAGACAGAGCAGATTTATAATAATAATAACAATAATGATAAAGATTGTAAATGACAAAGGAGGTAGCATTCGTTTCTTCACCAAGTATTTCTGGCGTGCCTGCTGTGAGCCATCGGCTGTGCCGTTCGCTTCCCATGCATTTGCTCGCTGCATCCTTCCAGTCCCTGGGGAGCGGGTGGTATCACCATTCTTCCCATTTTACAGATGAGGAAAGAGAGGCTCAGAGCAGGATTTGGTCTAGACCACAATGGGAAGGGAATGTGCTCTAGAAGCAGAAAAGGATTAAATTGGCCTCTGAAAGAAACTTTGAGTTCCTGGCACATGTCAGAAAATAGAAGAACTTGCTTTTCATAATATCTGCCTTTTAAAAATAATCCAACTTTTTGACAGCATGTATGAGGATTGCTTTTTGTTATCCTTCTCCTTCTTCCTCTGCTGCCTCCAAAGCATGCCAAACCTCCTTACTTGTGGAAAACAATTTGGGGTTCTTACCTAAAGGAGTTACAGGGAGGCCATGGAATTGCTTGCACAAAGCATTGGACCGATCTGCCCCTGCACTCTTTTCTGACCTGTTGCTACATGAAGTATCATCTCAAAGATGCTTTCCAGAAAGTGTGGCCTGAGCCCACATTTTCCTTTGGCTGAAAGACTCAAATTCCCTCTGCAGATATGTCATATTCCTACACTTAACATTTACTTTAAGTAAGGAAGAAGGAAGTAAATCCAAAGAGTGTAAACTGTCCAAGCAAGAGGAGAATTACGCAGATAAGCAGATAATACATTGGTTTGTAGATATCAGTTGTGAAAAATGGTATTGGATGGAAAACAAGAAACCCACTGTGTGAAGCAAGAGGACGAACTCAGAGAGGTTGTCTGAGATTTTCCTAGGGGGAAGCCCAGCCAATGTGCAACAGGATGTCTAGGAGAATGACCTTCCAGCAAATGCGATCACCACGTGTCAAGGTGGGAGAGAAAGAAAAAACTCTGAAAAAAAATTACAGGTGTATTAGAACAGCAAATATTTATGGGATGTCCACTGTGTGTCAGGCAGGATTGGAACAGTAAACGAAACAGACAAAGTCGCTGCTCTTGTGGGGCTTGTATTCGGGTGGGGGGATGAGGGAAAGAAAGACCACAAAATAAAGCATACTACTTCAGGGGATGATTTGTGCTAAGAAGGAAAACGAACTCTCAGCCCCATAGGTTTGTGTCGAATGCAAACCGTGACAACTGAGGCACAACACTGGCCTGAACTCTGACCTATTGCTAGTTTGCATTTTGCAGTCTCAGAAGCCCTGTGTACTGGGGCCAGTTTCCTTTGGCGACTCACCATCATACAAAAGTTCTATGTCGGAGCCGCCCAGAGTAGAACACAGGTCCTTTTCCTTGATCTCTCAAAACAAAAACCCAACTACATGAACCAATGAGCAAAAAAACCACAAGCGCACTCCATATATGGCACGTGCATGTATCAGACTCCTCTGATGATTTGAAGTGTCAGTGGAGATTAGTGGCAGCAGCACACGGCCACCAACCCCAAATGGGATGTCGGAGAGTTAAAAGCCCTTCAGTCGCACTTCCCATGGGCCTCCTGGCACATTGCTCAAAACCTGCCCCCCGCCCCCCATGCCACCGTACGCACACTCGCTGCGTCTCTCTGTTTTCTGTTTTGTTCTCTTTTGTTTATTATTATTCCTTCTCTTGGGCTCTCTCCAGAAACTCAGCATCTTTCTCTTTTCTTTGAGAACAGACGCGCCCTCTCTCCTCTCAAAGCCACCCGCACGCGCAGCTAGAGAGCCGGTCAGGGGCTCCCATGACCAGCAGGTTTCTGGTCAGGCCCTGCCCTTCTCCATGGGAAAAAGGTACATTTTCCTTCCTTTATCTTTTCTCCTCCTGTCTCTGGGAGAAGGAGGAGTGATTCATTGTAATCTCAACATCCCAATTACTCCACTTCATTTAGAACATAAAAGTGCCTCCGTTGGGTTTGGGTTGAACATAGCTCTTTAAAATAGCCCTTCCCTTCCTTCGCCCAAGCAGCTCTGCGGGTGAAGGAGGGAGAGAAGGAAGCCACCGTACCCCTAACAATACTGCATCGTGCACTTGAACATTCACGAGGAGGACCAGTCTTGTGTTCAGTGTTCTTACCACAGTAAAAACATACGGACAAATAAATAACAAAATAATATGCCTGCCCTATGAAAGAGTTTGTCTGAAGCTGTTGCCAGGGGCAACCTTTTTTATCTCTATGTAAATCGAAGGTAGGGTCTGTGCTTGAAGGAGAAGGAAAAGGAGTTTCTAATCTCATTCTGGGTAGAATGGGAAAAACATGTAATTATCCATGTTTCAGACTAGATGGGACTAGAGCCCTGATGTCCTCATCTCACAGAGGGGCAGTGTAGTTTACCTGTGATCACACACCGCAGAGCTACACACGAGGGCCAGGAAAACCAGGACCGTCCCTGGACTCAGTCTAAGATAGACCCACAGAATTCTGCACGCTCGATCCACGTCCATTGATACAGTAATGGAAACAACAATTAAACAGGCAAAAATAATCATTAAAAATCGCCTACCATGTTGCCACTGCAGGAAAAAAGTCAACCCTAGAGGTCTGTCCTTCTTTAGTCATTTGAACACTTTGATACTCCCTGCTTTGGGACACGTGTGCGTTTTCTGTTCCCTCCACCTGGAACATTTTCACTCCGGATCTTTGAGTGTCTGGTTACTGCTTCTCACTGAGATCTTGCTCTAATGCTGCTTTGTCAGAGACACCATCTCTGGCCACTTTATCTAAAGCAGTGACCTGCCTGCCTGGCCCCGCAGAGACTCCCTGACTCATTATTCTATTTCCTTACTTCATTGTAGATTTCACTGTCTGAAATTATCTTTGCCATGTGTCCATTCGTTCAGTAACTTATCGACTCCATAAATGCTTACTGAGGGCTTACGTGTGCCCAGAACTATTCTAGGTTCTGGGGATACAGCAGGAAGCAAAACCAGCAAAAGTCTTCGCCCTTGTGGACCTGAGGTTCTAACGGGAGGTAATAGACCGTGAACAAAGTAAATACTTTCTGTGGACTGTACAGAGGGTGGTAAGTGCATGGGGGAAACCAAAGCCGGTAGCATGTTGGGAGTGCTGGTGGGAGGTAGTTAGGGAAGACCCTGCTGAGAAGGTGGTTTTGGGGTGGGGGGGCTTGGGGAAGGAATAGCATTCCAGGCACAGAGAACAGCAAGTGCAAAGGCCCTGAGGTAGGGGCAGGGCAGGTGGGGATTGAAGGGAGGAAGGGAAGCCAGAGTGGCTGGGTAGGGTGAGCCAAAGGGCGGGGCGGGGGGGATTGTCGTCAGAGGGATGGTGGGAGCAGGGAGTACGTGCAGGGCATTATCTGGCATTGCAGACTGAGGCTTTTATTCTAAGTGAGATGTGGGCAATTGCAGCATTTTGAACAGAGGAGGGGCATGATTCAGCTTCTCTGTTCCGAAGGTTCATTCTGGCTGTGGTGTTGAGAATGGGGTGTAGGAAGGCAGAGCAGGAAAGTGCTCAGGAGGCTCTGGCTTGGACCCAGGCACGTGAGGACCCAGGCCGGGATCGGGTTGGTAGTGTGTGAGCGTGCATATACACACATACACACACGTCCACAGAAGAGTGAATTTGTGTTCAAGTATTCTGTTTGATTGCTGCCCTCCTTACTTAACAATATGTCATTCGCATTTTCCATATCAATAAATATGGAGCTATATCATAATTTTAATCTGTTTGTATTATTCCCTTATGTGGATGTACCATAATTTATCTAGCCAGTCCTGAATTAAACACTTCAGCAGTTTCACATTTTTCACCGTGATAAACAATCCTGCAGTGAACATTCCTGAACATACATCCCCGAGCATTTGCTTGCACAAGTATTTCTTTGAGATAGAGGCCTGGAAATAGAATTGTTGGGTCAAAGTCTGTAAGTACTTGCAAGCTTTTGATACATAATGCCAAACTGCCTGGAAGAATGGATATACCAAGCACATCCCCTCCAGCTATGCACCTGTTTCCTCATCTGATTTTAAATATCATCACTATTTTTATTCCTTGCTAATTTTATAGATTAAAAATATGGTATTTTTTGCTATTTATTGCCATTTCATGGATTTGCCCATGTTTTATTTGGGCTATTGGCCTTTTTCTTATCAGTTTTTAAGAGCACTTAATATATTAAAGACATACTGCCATAAATGTTGCATATTTTTAAGGATTTTCCCACATAATCTTTTTATTTTTTTGGAAGTTATGAAATATATACATGTAAAAATATATAATACACCTATGAAAGGTATAAAGGACAAAATAAAGACACCTGTGTACCTATGACTCAGCTCAAGGAATGGAACATTTCCAGTTCCCCAACCGCGTTCTCCTTTCTCCCCCATCCAAACTACTCACCTGAATTTGGTGGTGATGATTCCTGTGCTGTTCTTTATAGCTTTAGCCGACGTGGAAATCTTCCTAAACAACATGGTTTTAGTTTTGCAAGGTTTTGAGCCTTATGAAAATAAAACCACACTACATGTATGTGTCCACAATCTGCTTTTTTTCAAACAATAGTATGGGTGTGAGTTTGCTCCCTATCGAAACTGAGCTGCAGTCCACCCTCTCTCCCAGTGCAACTGTGTAAAAATGTCTCTGGTAGGGCAATTTCTGAGTCCCAAGAAATGCATATCTTAAAACATACTAATTCATGCCAAAAAATGGTTTTTACCAATTTATAGTTTGGTAAGCAATACATGAAGTTTCTGATTTGTCCCCATCCCTGCCAAGACATGCGAGACTTTTTATTTTTCCCTAATCTAGTGGACGTGGAATGGGAATAGGCAAAAGACAGGGTTTATTAAAAAAAAAAAAAAAAAAGGCAAGCTCTTAGAAGAGGTAGCTAGATTTTTTTAAATGTCTTATAAAATATTTATTATATTTGTTTTAGTTACTTTTCCTAGAATAGTAAGAACACTTCTTTTTTTTCTATTAACTTGGAAGTGAACAGAACTTTAGTTAGAAATTGAGGTAATTTTAAGGTCAGAAAAATGAGCTATCTGGGGGACAATTTGCAGGAAGAGATGATTACACTATTAAAAAGCTGAACACTCTTCTCTTTGGGGTTGTGGATAAGATCAGTGTTAGAATGCACTATCTAAAAGGTAAAAGGGGTTCGTGAACTAATTTATTCTGAACCAACATTTAAAACATTCAATTTGCTTGGGTGCAAAAAGGAAATGGGTAGATCAATAGGTAAAAAAAAAATGGGTTTTCTCATGTTTTGGGAAGTGCTTGGTGATTGACACATATCAAACGAACCCATCTGAGTTGTGTGCACCAACTAGATTTAGTTTAGATTCTTTATATGTAAATTTCTTTGATAATACAGTTTTACTCTGCATTTGTGACAGGTTTGTGAGAAGTGACAAATGTTCTTCTAAAGCACTACAGAACAATTGCTCACCTTTTCTCTTTGCTTTTCTCTGGCGATAATCCGTGTGCACATTGTCATGCCAAACATCTGGTTCATGTGTGTGGGGAGCCAGTTGTGCTTGTACCGCACATTTCAGCTGGGAAGCACCCAGCCTGCTGACAAAATGCATCACCTAATTAGGCGTGAACTCTAAAGCAATCCGTGCTTGTTTCTGCAAATGTAAAATGCCACTCTCAATCTATTGTGTTTTCTCCCCAGGTCTAAAAGCATCACAAATTAGTGGGTTTGGGAAGCCAGAGATTTCACAGGCTAAAGTTGATTGCACAGATGCTCCGGGGTTCATCACCACCATACACAAAACCTTCTGAGTACCATTCCTGACTTTATGTTTGCAACCGTATGGTGGTGTAGTCAGAGAAACATGGGAATTCCAGACAGGAGATGTGGGTTCTAGATGCCTACAAATGAGTTCTGTGGCTTTAAACAACGCAGTTCCCTTTCTTGGCTAATGTTTCTTCATTTGCAAACTGAAGGGGTCGGACATTTTCACTAAATATATATTTTTTATCATTCGCTATGTACCAGGAGCCAAAATAGTAATTATCGTAATAATAAGCATGGTCTCTGCTCCGTAGGATGTCCAGAATTTGGAGAGGAGGGACAAAGAGTCAGACAATTCTAATGTGGTGAGATAAGCAGAGTGCGTGAACGCGGCAGAGCACAGTGACCCCCTAGCTCAGTTCAGAAGTTAGGGGATGGTTCTTAGGGCAGTACCACTGCTACCAACCCATGGAGGATGGAGAGGGAGTGGATAGGAAGACGGGGATGGGGGAGGATGTTACCTGACAGTAGAAGTATGTGCAAAGGCACAGACATGTGGTAAAACAGAAGTGCCACATGCATCATATCTGAGGCCCTGTGATGCTTTTAAAACATGGCCCCAAATTCTTTGACACCCTTCCCATGGACAGGTGGGGGTCTGTGTCCCCTCCCTTGAATTGGGGCAGGCTTATAAATATGGCAGAATTTAAGCTGTGTGAGGCTAGGTCATGAAAGGCATGGCAGCTTTTACCTTGTTCATGGGGAAATTCACATCTAGAGCCCTGAGCCATGTCAGAAATCCAGCTATCCCCAGGTCTCCATACTGTAAGGAAGCCCATGCTAGTCACATGGAGAGACCACGGTAGGCTCTCTGTAAATCCCAGCTGAGGCCAGCCTTTGTATCATCCCTGCCTGGGCACTAGACATGTCAGCAAAGAGACTCTCTGTAATTTCAATAGCAAACGAGCCACATCTTGCCTGCTGAGACCTCCAGCATCATGGAGCAGAGACAAACCATCCCCACTCTGCTATCTCTGAATTCCTGACCCATAGGATCCGTGAGCACCATACAGTGGTTGTTGCTTTACACCATAAAGTTTTGGGGTGGTTTGCTATGCAGCAATAAAGAATGGGAATGAGTCTCTTTCGGCAATAAAATTTGGTTATTCTATAAAACTCCAGATCCAAATCCTGTTGTTCCAAAAGTAAGCTTCGATTACATGAACTTTTGGTTTGAAGAAAAACAGTTGCAGGAACATCAAGATAGACATTGAATTCTTCAGATAAATTATAATCAACAAACCCAAATCGGTTTACATTATAGCGTGAATTTCTTGATCCACATAATCGGGAAGTTCCAGGTATGCATCAGGGACAGCAGGATCCAGGCATTGAAGGGATGATGGGAATCTGGTTCCCTCCAGTTCTGCACTCTGCTGTGCTCCATGCTGGCTTCAGTGTCAGGCAGGTGATCCCCAAGGGCAGGCAAGATGGCCACGGTTAGCACCAGCCAACCAGCCCCGGCAGGGAGTGTCTCTCAATCATTTCAGCACGCGTCTCAGGCCTGACTGCTGTTCACCGACCTTGACTGGACCTTCTCGGATTACATACCTGCCTTTGGCCCCATGACTGTGGCCATGGGAAAGCAGTCCCCCAATTGGCCAGCTGGGGCCACATAGAAATAAGGTTCTCAGCACAAGGGTAAGAAGAATCCTTCTCTCCTTTCCATGAGCCTTTGGAGATCAGTGGGCTACCAAGTTTCTTGGAGGCTTTTCCACCCCCACATGGCCAGGCATGGCAGCAATACAGAATATTGGGGAGAACTTGTGTGATCCCAGAGCTTGATCATTCCGTGTGGGGATCCCCTCCAAAGAGAGTGTCACAAGAGCCCATAGAGCTAGATTTCTTCTATTCAGGTGCTTCCTCCCCACCCCTCCCTCAACTACTGCACCTGGGAGTGCAGTTTGAGCGAAAATTTGGGGAGCAGCCACTTCCCCCCAGTGGGGGTGTTCCCACAGAGAGCGAGTCCCACGCCCTTCCACTTGGGAACTTGTAGTGGACCCATAGTGCCCAATTTGGGAGCTCCCTGCCTGCCAGCATTTTGTGGAGTTGCACACCAGCGGGTCAGACAAGCAGCCCAGACCTTATGCACCCCAGACTAGAGCAGGTTACTGGGGACACAGGGCAGAGGTCTGGCAGCTGGACTCTGGTGGAGAGGAGGCCCACATGGAAAAAACCGATGGGAGAAAACTGTGGGGTTCTGAGACACTGCAAGCTGGGAGAGCACTCATTCCCCTGCACAGGAAAACTGCCCAGTTGAATTGGGGTAGATCCTCCTGAGAAGAGCCCACCCCGGGAGCCATAGCAACCAGGTCGGAGCATTGAGGCTAACCTGGAGCTGCAGTCCCTGCCCCACACATTTCATCCAGGAGAGAAGTTTGAGCGGAGATTTTGGCAAGTAGCAGCCTCCCTCTAGTGGGCGCATTCTGCAGGCTGAGTCTCCACAGAGTGGGGCACATGCCTCTTTCCTAGAGGACTTACAGTGGACTTGGGGTGCCCAGTTTGGGAGCTCTCTACCCACTGGTGCTTCGTGAAGATGCACACTAGTGGGTCAGACATGCAAGCTGGGGGAAGGTTTGAAAGCCAGACAGCCAGACTGTGAATCTCAGATGCCCCGTCTCCACAGGCAGACTTTCTGGTTGGGTGGGGCCACTTCAGCCCCTCCCTAGCGGCTTTCCCCAGAAGGTGGGAGCAGACCTTTGAACCCCACCAAAAGGGCCACCTTACCAGCTGTTGTGGAGCCTGAGGGTAGGCTCACCCAACCCAGCCCCGCCCAGGCTCCCTCACCCACCCACTCACTATGGCAGAGAGTAAGGACTCACCAGGGAGTTTCAGGACTCTGCCCACCACCTGGGGCATTTGCATACTCCGCCTGAGAGGTCAGAGCTGGTCACAGGTCTCGAACACTGCAGCTTGTTCCTTCCGGAAGCACCACCTACTGACAGGAAGCTCAATTTCCACAGCACTTTACAGAGCATTTACTGATTCAGTCTTACAGGGTGAGATTGATTCACGCCCACAAGTGCCAACTACTTTCTCAGAGATTACATTGGGTGTGCCAGTACAATTCACATGGCTAAGAAGTCCACAGGGATGGGGAAAGAAAGGATTTCAAAGACCTCCATCCTCTCTCATTAAAGTGAGACAGGGAATCTGCCCACACACATAACTCACCACTGCTACAGCCTACAAACAACTGGCAACTGAGAAAAACACCACACTAAGGACATCTACAACCAAGGCTTCTACCCAGAACCTAGATCACCATCAAAGCACCCACAAACAAAGCCAAATGTTCTTAACCAACATATGCTACAAATACACACATATGAGTGAGGGGATGGAAAAAGCCCCATCTAAACAAAAGAAAATCCAAAAATAAGAAGCAACAGCTGCTCCAGATGAGAAAGACTCAGCGAAAGAACTCTGGAAGTATGAAAAATCAGAGTGAAAGGATATCCCCCAAAGGGAACACCAGCTCTCTGGCAATGGAGACCAACCAAAATTAAAATATTGAAATGACAGATAACGAATTCCAAATATGGATTGTAAGGAAACTCAAAATTCAAGAGAAAATGGAAAACCAACTCAACGAAACCAGAATGAAAAATTTACTAAAGAGATAGACATATTAAAGAAAAACTAAATAGAACTTCTGGAAAGGAAAAATTCATTTAAGGAAATACAAAACACAGGGGAAAGTTTTAAGACTAGACTAGACAGGCAAAAGAAAGAATATCAGAGCTCGAAGACAACACTTTTGAATTAACTCAGTCAGTCAAAAATAAAGAAACAGAGAATTAAGAGGAATGAACAAAGCCTACAAGAATTATGGGATTATGTAAAACAGCCAAATATGAGAATCATAGCCATCCCTGAGGGTGAAAAAGAAAACGCACAAGGGCCAGAAAACCTATTCAAGGGAATAATCAAGGAAAAGTTCCCTGGTCTTGCTAGAGATTCAGACATCCAGAATGCAAGAATGAACACCTGGGAGACTCATCACAAAGAGGCAATCACCAAGATACCTAATCATCAGACTGGCCAAAGTCAACATGAAGGAGGAACTCCTGTGAGCCAAAAGGAGAAAACATCAAGTAACTTACAAAGGAAAACCCATCAGTCTAACTGCAGACTTCTCAACCGAGGCCCTATAAGCCAAAAGGGATTGGGGCCCCATCTTCAGTCTTCTTAAACACAACAACTTCCAGCCCAGAATTTTGTATCCTGCAAAACTAAGTTTCATAAATGAAGGAGAAATAAAGACCTTTCCAGACAAGCAAACACTGAGAGAATTCGTCAAGACCAGACCTGCTCTGTAGGAAATATTCAGAACTGCATTGTACATAGATAAGCACAATGGTCACCCACCAGTGTAAAACCACACAAAAACTAAAGCTGAGAGCTCATATAAAACAATAGTAAAAGAGGTAAAACAAAGCAACAAAGTACTACACAACTGAATGAACAGAACAGCATCCCACATATCAATTCTATCAATCAATGTGAATGATCTGAATTCCCCACTCAAGAGACACAGGCTGGCTGAATGGATAAAAAAATACAAGCCAAGTATCTGCTGTCTTCAAGAAACATGTCCAACCCACAAGGACTCTTATAGGTTCAAGGTTAAAGCATGGGAAAAAAAAAAAAACATTTCATGAAAATGGTAACTAAAGGAAAGCAGGGGTAGCCATTCTTATAACAGATAAAATTGACTTTAAATCAACAATAGTAAAGAAAGACAAAGAGGGTCATTATATAATGGTAAAGAGAGCTATCTAACAAGAAGACATAACAATCCTAAATATTTATGTACTAACACAGGAACACCCAGATTCATAAAGCAAACCCTAGTAGGTCTAAGCAAAGAGATAAACAGCAGCATTGTAATTGCCAAGTACTTCAACACCCCACTGACAGAACTGGATAGATCATCCAAGCAGAAAATAAATACATAAACACTGGACTCAAACGAGACTCTAGAACAAATAGGCTTAACAGACATTTACAGAACATTTTACCCCAAAACTACTGATTATACATTCTTCTCATCAGCACATGGAACATTTTCCAAGATTGATCATAGTTTAGGACACAAATCATGGCTCAACAAATTTAAAAAAATCAAAAATCATACCATGTGTCTTCTCAGATCACAGTAGAATAAAACTAGAAATCACCAAGAGAAACACCAATTTTACACAAAGTCGTGGAAATTAAACAATCTCCTGCTGAACAATAATTAGATCAATGATGAAATTAGGATGGAAATCAAAAGATTTCTTGAACTGAATGACAAAGGGGACACAAGTTATCAACATCTGTGGGATTTAGCAAAAGCAGTCCTAAGGGGAAAATTAATAGCCTTAAATGCCTAAAACAAAAAGACAGAAAGATCACAAATTAACAATCTAATGACACATCTCAAGGAACAAGAAAAGAAAGAGCAAACCAAACCTAAAGCCAGCAGAAGAAAAGAAATAACTAAGGTCAGAGCAGAACTAAATAAAATTAAAACAAAAGAAAATAATACAGAAGATCAACTACACAAAAGTTGGTTTTTTCAAAAGATAAACAAAATTGATTGACCTCTTGCTAGATTAACCATAGAAGAGAAGGGACCCTAATAAGCTCAATCGGAAATGAAAAAGGAGATATTACAACTGATACCACAGAAATACAAAATATCATCTGTGTATACGACAAAAATCTCTATGCACATAAACTTCAAAATGTAGAGGAAATGGACAAATTCCTGGAATCACACAACCTCCAAACAGTAAATCGGGAAGAAATAGAATTCCTGAAACAAACCAATAGTGAACAATGAGATTGAAGCAGCAATAAAAAAAATCTTCCAACAAAAAAAACCCGGACCAGGTGGATTCATAGCCAAATTTTATCATACCTACAAAGAAGAGTTGGTGCCTATACTTCAGAAATTATTCCATAACATTGAGAAAGAGGAAACCCTCCCAACTCATTCTACAGAGCCAGTATCACCTTGATACCAAAGCCAGGAAAGGACACAACAAAAAAAGAAAACTACAGATCAATAACCCTTATGAATATAGATGCAAAAATCCTCAATAAAATACTAGCAAACCGAATTCAACAGCACATCGAAAAAAGTAACCCACCATGACCAAGTGGGCTTCATGCCAGGGATGCAAGCATGGTTCAACATACATAAATCAATAAATGTGATTCACCACATAAACAGAAGCAAAAACAAAGATCATATGATCATCTCAACAAATGTATAAAAAGCATTTAACAAAATTCAGCACCCTTTCATGATAAAAACCCTCAACAAACTAGGCATGGAAGGAACATACCTTGAAATTATAAAAGCCATATATGACAAACCCATAGCCAACATCATACTGAATGGGAAAAAGCTGAAAACATTCCCATTAATAACTGTAACAAGACAAGGATGCACACTGTCACCACTTCTATTCAACATAGTGCGGAAGTCCCAGCTAGAGCAGTCAGGCAAGAGAAAGAAATTAAGTATATCTAAATCAGGAAATAAGATTCCACCAAAAGACTCCTGGAATTCATAAACAAATTCAACAAAGTCTCAGGGTACAAAATCAATGTACACAAATCAGTAGCATTCCTATACACCAGTAACAGTCAAACTGAGAGTGAAATCAAAGACTCAATAACATTCACAAAGGCTACAAAGAAAATAAAATATCTAGGAATATACTTAACTAAGGAGATGAAAGATCTCTACAAAGAGAACTATGAAACACTGAGAAAAGAAATAGCAGAGGATACAAATAAATGGAAAAACATATCATGCTCATGAATCGGTAGAATCAACATTGTTAAAACGGCCATACTACCCAAAGTGATTTACAGATTCAATGTAATCCCCATCAAAATACCAACATCGTATTTCACAGATCTAGAAAAAAAATAATTCTATGCTCAGAAAAGAGCCCAAATCACCAAAGCAATCTTAAGCAAAAGGAACAAATCTGGAGGCCTTACGTTACCAGACTTGAAATTATATTACAAGGCTACAGTAACCAAAACAGAATAGTATTGGCACAAAAATAGACATAGACCAATGGAACAGAACAGAAAACTCAGATATAGAACCATCCACATACAGCCAACTGATCTTTGACAGAGCAGACAAAAATATACACCAAGGAAAAGAATCCAATCCCAATTCACTAAATGGTGCTGGGAAAATTGGATAGCCTCATGCAGAAGGATGAAACAAGATCCATGTGTCTTACCACTCACAGAAATTAACTCAAGGGGGATAAATGACTCAAATGTATGGCATGAAACCACAAGAATTCTACAAGAAAATGTTAGAAAAACTCTTCTAGATATTGGTGTAGGCAAAGGATTTGTGAAGAAGACCCCAATGGTAATCACGGCAACAAGAAAAATAAATAAATGGGACTTTATTAAATTAAAAGGCTTTTGTACAGCCAAGGAAATAATCAACAGAGAAAATAGACAGCCTACAGAGTGGGAGAAAATATTCTCAAGCTGCACATCTGATAAAGGGCTAATAACTGGAATCTACAAAGAACTCAAGCAAATCAGCAAGAAAAAAATCAAACAACCCCATCAAAAACTGTGCAAAAGACATGAACAGAAGATTTCCAAAAGAAGATAGACAGATGGCCAATAAACATATGAAAAAATGTTCAACATCATTAATCATCAGGGAAAAGCAAATTAAAACAAAGATGAGATATCACCTTACTCATGTTAGAGTGGCTTTTATTAAAAAGTCCAAAAATAATAGATGTTGGAGTGGATGCAGAGAGAAAGGAATACTTTTATACTGTTGGTGGGACTCCAAATTAGTACAACCTCTATGGAAAACAGTATGGAGATGCCTCAAAGAACTAAAAGAAGACCTACCATTTGATCTAGCAATCCCACTCCTGGATATTTACCTGAAGGAAAGGAAATCATGTTATCAAAAAGACACCTGCATTTGAATGTTTATAGCAGAACAATTCACATTGCAAAGACGTGGAATCAATCCAAGTGCCCATCAATTCATGAGTGGATTAATAAAATGTGGTATGTATATACCATGCAATACTACTTAGCCACGAAGAAGGATGACTCAATTCCTTTTCCAACAATTTGGATGAAACTGGAGACCATTATCCTAAGTGAAGTATTGAAAGAATGGAAAAACAAACACCACATGTACTCAGTATTAAATTGGAGCTAACTGATGGGCACATAAGTGCATAGAGGGAAGTAAAACTTATTGGAAATTAAGGGGGGTGTGGAGGGGATGGGCGAAAACCTGCCTAAAGGGTACAATGAACACTATCTGGGTGACGACACACTAATAACCGTGATTCAAGCATTATGAGAGTTATCCATGTAACAAAAAATTATTTGTACCCCTGTAATACTTTGAAATTAAAAAAAAAGAAATTAAAATTTAAAAAAGAAACAAAAATCAATGCTAAGTAAAGAAAACAGGTTCCCCTTAGGCTGAAACTTCTTATGCTGCCCACAGTTGCCCATTTGGCATAATCCTATACTACTTGGGCTTCATAGAACTGTCTCTTTTACAGGTTTAATTAACACCAAAACAACAAGGTAGTTATGCCTCCAATACAGGTTGATGAAAATTATTTCCTAGGCTTATAGAGTTTGGGGATTCCTCCTATTTGTACCTTATATCATTCTTGTTTGCTGTTAATTAGTAAACATCCCTGAATTTTAATGATGAGTTCCTTTATATATGCTTTTATTCAATAATAAAAATTTAAACAGCATGTCCTACTTTCCTTCAAAATAAGTCAATTTTTAAAAAGCATAAAATATGTAGTTTCATGGATCTTATTCTAATCACTATGTTTTACTCGAATAATACAGTGGAAAACCCCCAGGCTCTCGATATGCCTTCCTTTTCCCCACATTCTTTTGCTTCAGAGTCTTAATGTTGGATCTCACCGTCACCTTTGGGATTCTAAAACACATACACATGAGATCCAGGACTTTTTCTTGGGGTCAATCAATAAAATGGAACACAAGGAGACCCAGAATCAACAAAGAGTTCAAAAGATACCTTCCACATTATGGATAAAAGGTGGGAAAAAAAAACAGAGATCCAAGAAAGGAAAAAGACAATTTGCATCATGGAAACAGTATTATGATAATTAAAAAAAAAAAAAGCGTGTTTTTCCTTCCAGCATGCCCCATAGTCAATGTGAAATTAGTAGCAGGAAAGAAAGAACCTTGCCTTGGAATTGAATCTAATCTATGTAACCCATGCTCGTGTGATTCCTCAGCATAATTCTGGGGTTTTTCTAATAGCAGGTTTGTAGGATTCCACCCACAGAATGGGGAACATTGCCATTGCCATCGAATGGGCCATCTGTGGACCTGGTGTGACCTCCTCACTTCTAGCACACAAGGAAGAGGCTCTTGCTCTCTTTCAGAATGATAAGGATGATTGAGATAAAAGTTCCTCAATCTGAGAAAGCTCCCAATCATTCCCTTCCCCTGGATAGCCTGTCCCGGCCACTACCTCCAGGAAAGCAGTGTGCCTCCTGTTCTTGTCAGGTCATCTTTTCTGTGTTGTGTTATTGGATCCACCACAATTCACGAAGAGAAGAGGTAGGGTCCAAAGTCACCATCAGGTTGCTCAGACTCTGTATTAGACATTCCGGGAGGGAGAGGAGAGAGACCGCTGTCCTTTTCTGGAAATTTCCTTCCACTGGCATCTGGGAAGACTCAGAAGACCAAGTTGGTCTCTAGGGTGGGTACAGAGAAATCCAGGCACGGTGTAGAGTTCTTCCTGGATCTTTCAGGCAAATTGTGAAGGTGAAGATCGAGTTTCTCCAGATGCCAAGGAAGAGGACAGCCCAGTGTGGCTGGCAGGGCCCAGACCCCAACAGAGTCAGCAGTGAGAGGAGATAAACTGGCCCCTTCCTTGTGTTTATGCTGTGTATTTGTACTTGTATCTTCATTGCAGTATAATTTTGTCTATAAATGTGTTTTTCAAGCTAGAAATTATAGGGATCCAGATGTTCCTAATGAGTCTTCGTCATTTGGTTTCTGTTTCACTCACAAGGGTGGACGTGGAGCTTCATTTTACATTCAGATCTGGTTCGGAAGGTCGAGTAATAAGCAGATGGGTAAACCTGGAGTTCACACTACCCAGCATGGCTTGTCTACAACAGAATCGTGTTACCGTGGCTTTCATTATAGGCCAAAATACAAGTGATGGCAAGTTTTTCCTAGATCTTATTCCAGAAAAAAAAATATTGTAGCCTTAACTTACACCCCTGCCCTCTTAAATGCACCAGCTTCCTTTCTGTTTCTCAGACATGCCAAGGCCTTTCCTACGCCAGGGCCTTTGGTCATGTTGTTCCCTCTGCCTGGAACACTCCTCTCTAGAAACTTGGGTGGCTCAAGCTCACCTTTCAAACATTAATTCGAGGGCTGCCTACCCGTGTTGCTCTGTTGGTATGAACTCCCCACCCCATCCCATGTGTTCTCTCCCATCCTCGTTTCTTTCCTTGGTAACATGTAACAGCAAGTGTAATGATCTCTTTGGTTTGTCTACTTGCTATCTGCTCGCATCACACCTTGTTGTGAGATTCTCAGGCCCACGAGAGCAGGTATGTGTCTCTCTGGCTTACCACTGTGTCCCCTATACCTGGTGCAGCACTCAGCGCACAGTGTGTGCTCCATAAATCTGTGTTAAGTACGTAGGATGCGTAAGTAAAAGAGCAAGGAAAGAACCCTCAGAGGAAAGTATCTGGTGAATGCAGCCAGTTTGGTCAGGGCTGCAGATCTGCTGGCGTTGCTGAGGACCACGTGAGCTACCAGCTGCCTCTGTGGTGGGCTTCAGTTAAATCCCTTTGGGTGCCAACTTGGACCTGTGAACCAAGAGGATGGAGATCTCTCACCAACCCCCTCCTTATACTCCCCTTCCATTAAAAATGACTCCTAGACACCCAGGAAGGGAACTCATGTTCATTCAATAGCTACCATGCACCTGCCAGCCTGAGCTAGACAGTTAACACTCATCTCCCTTAATCCTCACAAATGCCCAATGAGGGTAGGTATTCATATACCCTTTTCAGGTGATGGAACAGAAGCTGGCACAAGTTAGCTGTCTCAGCAGGAGGCACACAATCAGGGTTGCAAGTGACACAGAGTGGCACAGGATGGGCACACCACATCCATCTGGTGCCAAAGCCTGTGCTGTTCCCGCTACCACGCAGCACTGCCCTGCGCGGCTCCCAAGTCTCCCTGCAGTGAAACTTGCGGAACCTGTCCACTCTCTTATCTGCAACTTACCTGTCTTTAGTTTGACATTTCTTCTTCACCTTTTTTAGTGCCCAGAGTGTTCTTTATTCTCTGTCTGGTCTTAGGCAAGTTACTGAGACCTCTCTGAGCTTTGGTTTCCTCACCTATAAAATTGGAATGCTAATAGCACCTATTATGGCTACTATGAGGCTTCAAACACTTAAATAAATCCTTAGGCACATACCTTATGGATATTAGCTATAATAATAAATATTGTTATATTATTAGTTAGGATTAGTAATGTCAATTGCTTCAACAAATAAAACCCCCAAATTTCAAGGGCTTAACACAATAACAATTTATTCCCTACTCATCTCACAATCTGGTGTCGGTCAATACAGAGGCTCTGCTCCACGCAGACATTGGGGCTCCAGGCCCCTCCACTCTGCAGTGCTGTCATCTCCTAGGGCCTGAGAACCCAACACTGAATTGTTTGCATCAGCTGGCAGCTAAGAGAAGAGAGGGTAGAGGATGGTGCAAGAGGTTTTACAGGCCAGCCTGGAAGTCGTGGGCATCCTGTCTTCCACACGGCCCCGCCTAATTACCTGGGTTATGTGGTCTAGCTCTATGCCCAGAACGCAGTGGAGGACCATGGATGTTGGTGAGCACTGAGGTTTTCTGCCATGTCGTTACAATTACAATAGTTTTTCACAAGCCCCTTCCCCCATTTTAGCAATCCACCTAAAAATACCCCTGCCCTCCCAAGCTCCCTACCTGCTCTTCAATACTTATCTTCCTGGGGTCAGTTGTATTTCTTCAGAATTTCAAACCATGATCACAGAGAAGTGTTCACCACGTAAGATAACAGCTAACTATTTTCTTTTAAATCATTCAATCTGAGTTAATGGTTAGTAATGGGTTAATGTATAATGGTGCTTAGGACTATTTACATTTTTTTTTTTGTTGTTCCAGGGTATTGTGAGGGTACAAACACTGCAGTTACACTTTATGCCTTTGCCTCACCCAAGTGCGGGTTTAAGGCGTGCCCTTCCCTCCCACCCCCTTAGTGCTCCCCATGTCCTTTAGTTGTTGATTTGCCCCCCCCATCCCCCTAATCCCTAGAGAGTATTTCTGCCATGTGATCAACCTAGTGTTGATCAGTTAGAACCAGGTTGATGGTGAGTACAAGTGGAGCCCGTTCTTCTGCTCTTGTGGTGCCTCACTTTGGATAATGGGCTTAAGTTTAATCCAGGAAAGTGTAAGAGGTGCTAGATCACTGTCGTTTCTTATGATTGAGTAATAT
>RJWJ010027340.1:0-22290 GCA_004363605.1 Indri indri
TTAGGATAGGTTAAAATAATGTAACTTGAAATTGTTTGTAGTGCAATATGTTAAACATTTATTTCATGGATATTCCTTTCCATGAGTTTACTGTCATCTGATTGGTCATTAAAGACCTGATGTCTTCCTCTGGCATCAACATCCATGAGGCATGAAGTGAAATGGGCTCAGAAAATAATGACTGCATTAAAAGTCTTGTTCATTTGGCATTAACCAAACAGATGGCTAAAAGGAGACTGGGACATTTCGAGAGTTGTTTCCAACCTACAACTGTAAACGATGGAATACAACAACACATGTAGGGATATCTAATAGCTTTGTTCTAATCAACCACTGGGCATCATTTGACCTCCAAGGGACATACCTATATCCTTTCACCCCCTCCACAAAAGGATAACTCAAATGTGTGTCCCTGTACTCCATGCAAATCAAAATCCAGTTTCACTGGCTGATGCACAGCCCTTTGCAGAGGTATAGATGTGGTTCTTATTGGCTTGCAGTTGTTTAGGTTGGAGGACACCTTCTCTTCAAGTAGTCATTCAGATTTTCACTCTAGCCCATACCTGTTCATTCTCTGCCACAAAAGAAAGCCTTTGTAAACACCTACCATGACAACACAAGGTAAAATTATTAAAATTGTACCCAGTGTTGAATGGGTAAACATAATTAATTAGTGAATTGGTGTTATTTTATTTAATGGTCAAATATAATTCCTGCGTATTTCAATTTGTGGTTACTTGCTTTTAAGTGTATACATTACATATATTTGTCATTTTTAATTCTCATTTTTCATATAAACTTTTTCTCTCATGAATTACTATTAAGCTTGGTCTCCAATATTGAATTACTTTTATTAATTCTAAAATTACCACTTTCATAACTATTTTTATAATATTAATTTTTATAATATTATTAATATTAATAATATTTACCTCCTAGATTTCCATCCATTGCTTCAGTTTTTCAAAAAACTTTTTTTTTAAGTTTTTAACTATTGTGCATAAAAATAAACTCAGTTGACATGGCTAATTAGTTTTGTGGTATAACATTGTAAGTTTTACTTTCATATGTGATCTCTTTGGTGGTATGGACAATATAAATGAATATTAAAGTACTTTAACTTGCCCCTGCAGACTATTATTTTTATAGCTTGTGGCAGAATCACTGAATTCACTGAATTTTTAAAAAAGAGTTCTGTTTTAAACATGTCAGAATAATTCCCAGTTTCCAACCATATCATCATCTCTTCTCTTTTTTATATTTTAACATGTATTTGAGGAATATAGCACTCATTATAAAATTGTTGTGTACTAGGATAATTGAAAGTGATGTGTTTCAGCCTTAAAAACAAATTTATTTGTATCATATGTAGCATTTTACATGTTAATACAAAGATAAAGAATCCTATAGGTATTACTATTATGGGGCTTACTTTTTGGGCATACATACATACATCTTCTGACACAGACACATTTACACACTAAACCAGAGAAAACATAGTCAGAAAAACTGCCAGTTAAGACAGAAGATCCACTCCTCAAAACCTTGGTGTTCTTTGGCTTGTAAAGTGATCATTCTAACCTCTACTTCCATTATCAGACAGCTATCTTCTTTCTGGGAGTCTTTGTCTCTTCGCTTATATGAGCACAACTCATGCAGGATTAGGACCAACCCTAATTCATTATTATTTTATCATAACCTGAATACATCTGCAATAACCTTATTCCCAAATAATATCAGATTTATAGGTACTAGGGATTTGGACTTCCACACATCTTTTGCAGGGACACAGTTTAACTCTTAACAGTGTGAAATTATACCTTTTAGATGTGGCAATTTTTCTAATATCCAGTTTCTTTAGTAGCAGAAACATCTATCCTCTTCTCTATCTCCCATGCCTAGCACAAGATGTGACACATAGTAAATGCTCAATAGACATCGCTGAAATCTATGATTAGGCTTTATTTTCGTTTCCCACCTTAGAAAATCTCCATAGAATTTTATTCTGAGGCCAGTGCTTCAACTTGTTACCATATTTTATCTCCTCTAATCTTCTTAACAATTCCCTTTCTAAAAATTATTCTTTTTTCTGTATAATAAATTTGTTCTTTATTAACTTCTTCCCTTTGGAATACAAATATATTCTGAAATGTATTATTATTTCAAAATAGAATTATTTTATTTTTTTAAAATATAATTATTTTGAATCAGTTCCATTCTGTGGTACAAAAGACAATCTTTTTGGTTGTAGCTTAGTATAATAAAATATAGATAAACCCTATCTGATCATAGATATCTTCTTTTCTTAAATAATATAAAACCCTTGGTTCCTATTTTGAAAGAAAATAGATCATTTTTATTACTTCTTCGATGACTGTTGCCTTCAGTAAGATCAAATTTGTACCTCCATGCTTCAATACTGTACATGAGTATATACAATGAATTTCTGTTCCATTGCTGAATCTAAAGTGATGTTTTTGTACAGTATATGACAATTAAACCTAAAATGTTAGGAGCAATACACATGAGTTAATTGAAGTGACATAATTATGACAATATGATCACTTTTTGTACACTCACAAGCAATGACAGCTATGTAATGATAGCCATTCAAGCAGCAGTAATTGTTAGATGACATCACTTAAGGCACAACTCAATTTCAGAGGCATTAAAAAAATATGAAAACTATGCCTCTTAGAATTGATGAAATGCAGTCAAATATATAGTCTTAATCTAATAGATTTCTAGATAGAAGGATAGAAAGAATAGGGATAAAGTAATTTCAAAATTTATAATTTATTTTAATGTCCTCCAGCTAATTATTTGGTTGTGGGGGAATTGAGAATGCATCAGTAAAGAAGAGACTAAAACATGTATAGAAAACTGCATGCAGTTGGAAGTACATTGAAATTGAGGTGAAATAAGTAAACCAAACCTTCATAAATTTCAATATGAAAGCTTAAAGAGTGAAAATGAAAAGAATATAAAATTACAAGAAGAATGAGGAAAAGTTCATTGAAAGAAAATGTAATGTGCAGTAGGTTAAATTCTAGCCACTTTCAAGTTGTAAATGTCAAGATTTCAGGGCAACTGAGCACATGAATATCTGCCATTGTGACCTAAAAATTAGATATGTTATTCATTTCGGTCAGCAGGAATTCATAAAAGGGGGATTGTGGTAAGATCGAATTTCTTTTAGGAGCAGCAATACAAAATTGACAGAGAGTGGCCCTTGATGTAATTTTCTCACCTTTAAAAAGGCTTTTGTTATTCTTCTTATAAAGGACTATAATATAATGGAAAAAAGCATGGCATTAAAGACAAGCCACCGAATCTGTGAAAGGATGCTTTTACTATCAAAGGAAAATGGTACTAATTGAAATGGGTTGAAATTGAATAGAGTATGGGGACTTAAAACAATCTACAGCCTAATAATTTCTTTTATTTAATTGAATGATAATTTATATACATATCACACAGAAAAGGTACAACGTGTATACAACCCTTGTATGTTAGGGTAAATGAAATTCAGTCATTCATAAAACACTGTAATACATTAAAAATTAAATGATACTGTGATTACATATATGAACCTTCCATATTTAAATTCACATTTTTTTGTAGGCATACATTCTTGTCATTTATGATCCATCATTGTAAGAATAAGACATAAAGTATTTTTCATTTTGTGCTAAGTAATCAAATTATAGAAAAGGATCAGCTAAACAAATATTCTACAAATACAGCAAGTGCGAGAGTTTACAGGACTTTGTATTTCAACCACTATCTTGTCTAGCCCCCTTTTTCTTTCTATATAAATTTGTCCTTACAATATGTGTATATGATTTTAACTGTTTTTGAATTACATTATTTTTCTTCTGCATACATGTAATAGCTTTGCCATTCTTTTAATGTTTGAGTCATTTTAAAAACACATTGCAAGCTTCTTAGTTGAACAAAATGATGGACTGGATACTTAGAAAATCCATCTACTAGAAACCTCAGGATATGCTCAATGAAACAATTTTAAATGCATAACTGTGCTTACAAAAACAACAAACTAAAAACTAAAAACTCCCAGAGCAGAACAAATAGTAAATTGGAAAGCAAATCAATCTACCTGAGCTAATGTAGTAACAGCTCCAAAAAAAGTTGCTGGGCATTTAGTATTCTCCAAGTTTGTATGTTTTTAAAAAATTTAGCTGATTGTAGTCTTATATAATTTATATGAAGAAAAATCACATATCTGGAGTATACAGTTTTATGAGCTTAATAGATTAGACAAATGGCTGCATATTGTCCCTGTCCTTCTAAACAAGCCCTTTGCAAATACAGTTTTACACAGACTCTGTGCTGGCCTTGTGATTTGATCTGCCCACTGGAATACTGAAACATGAGACTTAAGCAGAGCCTTTGAAAATACTTTCATATGGGAATTGCTTGCTTGCTTCTCTTAGGACCCCTGAAATCACAATTACATAAAGAAAACAAACCTAGACTAATGTATAATGGTCAACGTGTGATCAAGCCATTCCTTTGCTCCAGCAGAAATCTAACCAAACACCATATGTGTGAGTGTGGTCATCTGAGATATCTAGTTCAAGACAGGACTCCAGCTGACCTCAGATATTCGCTGAATTGGCTGAGACCAGAAGAACCTCCAAGGTGACATAAAGACAGGTATAGCTTTATAAGTGTGTAACTGCGCAGGGTCCCCAGATAAAAAATGTAAAGGTTTCATGCTTGGGGTTAAATATTCTATGATTCTAGTCTTAAAATTCCTAATAATTTTATCTTTGAAGTTGTGTTTTCCAAGTGAAGTCCCAGTCAACAATGGAGCATGCATGAAGGGCTTGGTTCCTTGGCTTACATGAGATCCTGCTATCCATATCTCTGAGACATGGTTTCAGAAGTTTCTCCACTTTCTTTGCATCCCTGGGGTTCTGCCTGATGTTCTTTCCACGCCCTGCTGCCCTCAATGGTCTGGGAGAAGCTGAGGTACGATCATGTCTAGTATGTGCATTCTTGGGCATCTTGGCTTGGGGAATGGTGGCAGCTATCTTTGCCCCAGGGAGCATTGCCAAGGCATGTTCTGTAGGGACCTGAGCTAGAGCAAGCTCTGGCTTTCCCTTTCTCCAGGTATGAACACATCTCTGCATGGAGGTTGAAATCCCTAGGGGGGTTAGCTATTTTCCATGGGTGAGGGCATTAGGTCCACAGAATAAGAAGATTGGCTTCCTCGCCCTCAGTGGGACCACGTGGAGTTTTTATTCTAGCTGGCAGAAGACGGATTCCTATAGCAAGCAAGCCACAGGCATGTGCTATGCCACAGGGTGGAGGGCTCCCAGAACCACTTAGGTTCATATTTGCCAGTGAGTACCCACTGGCCAAGGGGGTGTGTCATTAAAAAAGAAATAATAAAACACAGTCACAGGCCATGAGAGAGAAAGAGAGTTCATGGGAAGAAAGAAAAATGTTTTACATTTAATATCTTTTATAACACTTTTCTTCAAAGTTCTTGAAGAAAGGGCTCGTTTTCATTTTGCATTGGCCTTGCAAATTATACAGTTGGCTTTGCCCACAGAATCATGAAAATGATAAATGGTTTCTGCTTTAGGTTGCTAGATTTAGGTATAGTGTGTTATGTAGAAAAAGCTATAGATGAACTTTGACAAATGTATAAACTCCATGTAATTAACACCCCAATCATGATCTACAACATTCCCATCATCACAAAAAATGTCTTCATACCCATTTTCACTCTGCCTTGTTCTGTCTTGTCTTGTCTTTTGTTAATGGCTTTCTTTAGCCGAACATGATATTTTTGAGATTCATCCACGCTTTTGAGTGGGACAAATGGTACTTTATAAATATGGACTTAACAATACTTCCCATCCAGCATGTTCTTTTGCACTATGATTTTGTCACTACCTCGTGAAAAGGTGAGGATTATTTCTACGTCTTGAATCTGGGCTGGCTCTGTGACTGCTTTGACCAATAAAAGAAGATGGAAGTAACAAAGTGAAATTTCTGGGTGTAACTCTTAACTGGCTTAAAATGTTCTTTTTTTTCCATCAAGAAAGCTTGACATTTGCTTGAAAATCAGAGAATTATGACATATAATAAATTATTTTATCTTAATCTATTAATCATATGTATGGGAGAAATGTTTTCTATTTCTTTCATGCCAGTCTATATTTGGAGAGTTTATTCTTTTCTTTTATCTTCCTGTCTTTATAACAATACAATACTGTCTCGATTATTGTACCTTTTTTGTAATTCTTAGAAACAATTTGGGTAAGTTTTCTTTGTTCCTTTAGAATTATTTGTATGTTATAATTCCTTTTTGTTTCTACTTTAATTATAGAATAAGATGTTAGTTTCTAAGTAGGAAATGCTATCAAAGATTTCTTTGGGGATTGTTTTTAAATTTATAGATCACTCTGGTGTGAACTGACACCTTGACAATATTGAGTCATCTAATCCATGAATATATTTTATTAATTATTAAAATATTTAATTTCCCTTGACAATGTAATTTTCAGGGCAGAAATCCCCTTATATTTATATACATACATATCTATACACACAGATATGTATACACACACATATGTATACACACACATATATATGTAGTCATGAATTGCTTAACAGTGGGGATACATTCTGAGAAATGTGTCAGTAGGCGATTTTGTTGTGTAAACATCATAGAGTGTACTTACATAAACCTAGATATTATAGCCTACTATACACCTAAGCTATATGGTATAGCCTAGTGCTCTTAGGTTACAAAACATTACGGAATGTTACTATACTGAATACTGTAGGCAATGGTGGCACAATGGTATCTACGTATCTAAACAGATCTAAATATAGAAAGGCTACAGTAAAAATATGATATTATAATCTTATGGGACCACCCTCATATATGTGGTTCAACATTGTCTGAAACATTGCATGCAGTGCATAATTCTATATATATTCCTAGATATTTTATGTCTTTATTCTTATGTAATTTTATTTTTCTCAATTTCCAACTGTTTGTTAAAAATAATTACATTTAAATTTAATAATTATTTAAATTAGTCCTATATTTATGTTTCCTTAGACTCTCCCTCCAAAAATGTCTTCAATTGCTGCTTTTTCTTTAAAAGATAATATCAAGTTTCAAAGATTTCATTGGGATTTTATGGCTCCTTAGTCTCTGTTAATTTAGAACAATTTTATCATTTTTATCACTCCCACCAAGTAAATGTTTTTGAGGAAAATAGGAAAGTAGTAGAGTTTTAGAGCATACACATTTCACATTGTGGATTTAACTAATTTTATCTTTATATATTGTTTAACTCATTCTATAAATTTCTATTTCCCTTAAACTGGTAATTTTTAAGGCTTTATTAGATACAGGTTAAGCAGTTTGGGCAAGAAAAAATTGTAGATAATCTCTGTGTATTTCATAATGTATGTCATCATGGTCATTATTATCAGTTTTCTTGCTAATAATTAGGCTAAATTTGCCTCTCCATTGAGGTGATAACTGCTCAACTTCCTTAATAATGAGGGAAATGTAAATTGAAATCATAATAACATGAGATTTCATTCTTACAGGAATGACTGAAGTTAAAAGCTCTGGGCAAACCAAGTGTTGGTAAAAATATAAAGAAAGAAGAACTTTTATACAGTACCGATATGTATATAAATTAGTATAAACATTTAGAAAAATTGTTTGGTTCAATTAAATGTAATTAAACACATTTCCAAATACTATTACTCAGCAATTCCTCTCCCAAGTGACACATGTGCACATAAATACTAATACAGTACTGTCAGTCTGCAAGTTCTTTATTGATGCTAATTTGAGTAACATGATGCTAATTTGAGCATAAGCATGTTCATATCCATATGGTTTATAGCCCAATGACAAAACAGCCCAAATGTCCATCAGTGGTGGAATATGACAAAATAATCTGTAATATATTTATGTAATTGAATGCTATGTGGCAATGAATATTTTCCTACATAATCACATGTAATATGAGAACTTCTTCATGAAAAGCAATACAGATATATTTCACAAATACAATGTTGAATAAAGGAAGTCATTCACAAAATGACATGTACTCCATGGTTCCGTTGTTAGCATTTTAAAAAATTAAATCCCATTTAATCTGTGGAATTTCAGTCAAATCAGATTTGGAGAAAAGGGATGAAGAGTGGGTGGTAGGGACCAGAACATAATTTTAGTTTCCAGATAATGTTATCTTCTTGACTTGTTTGGTAAATGCATAGATATTTTCACTTCAAGAGAATCCATTACTCTGAACATCGATCACAAAACAACATTTATATTATATTTATATTTCTGTAAACAAAGCTCTAAACCAACAACTTTCAAAACAGATGGAATATCAAATTTCTCAGAAAAAAAATATTACTTATCAAAACTTACTATAGAGCAAACTGGAAATCTTATCATGATAGAAATTGAAGTAACGGATTTAATTGTTACAACTTTATCCAGTATTAACAAGAAGTCAAAATCATATTACAGAATACTTTCTATCACTTAAGAATACAATAATCCTAATTATATTCAAACCAATTCTAAGGAAAACAGGTAGAGTGGATATGTCAGTGGGGACTTCAATGTACCTGTAATGTTTTATTTCACTAAAAAAAACCACAAAAAACTCTAAAGATAATAGGTCAGCATGTTAAAGTTTGATATATCTTAATTTGGGTGCATATGAGTACTGGCAAGTATTCTCTATACCCTATATTTGAAATATGTCATTATAGCAATTACACACTATAAAGAATAGCATATTTTAAGAAATAGATTTTGCAGATTTGAATTTGTTTTGTATTTTGTTATCTAGATCAGTGGCCCCCAATCTTTTTGGCTTCAGGGATTGGTTTCATGGAAGATCGTTTTTCCATGGACTGGGGGCAGGGGGGATTGTTTTGGTATGATTCAAGTGCATTACATTTATTGTGCATTTTATTTCTCTTATTATTACATTATAATATATAATGAAATAATTATACAACTCACCATAATGCAGAATCAGTGGGAGCCCTGAGCTTTATTTCCTGCTACTAGATGGTCCCAACTGGGGGTGATGGGAAACAGTGACACCCAAAGTGTGTTGCTTATGTCCAGTCTATTTCCGTAATCTCATTTTGGTTGCTATCACTGCAGAAAACCCACCTTCACAAAGATAGGATGTTGGAAATGCAAGCAGGCTTTTCAGTGCTTTTGTGGCAATCTCAGGATATTCCACCTTGACTTTAATCCAGAATGTATGGAGATTTGAAGTTGTCTCTAGCATACTTTTAAGACCAATGCCATTTGCAATCTCAGGCAGTTGATCCTCTTCTAGAATGGACAAAGTCGATTCACCTGGCTTATTTGCAAATGGGTAGCGGATCCATTCCTTCCCATTTCAGGAGTCTTTTGTGGTTGACAGGTAATGCTCAAACTCTTTTGAAAGCTAAGATCATGCACCAGCTTGGAGAAAGAAGGCCCTGGCTCAGTCTCTTTCAAAATTTCTGCTAATATTTGAAACATGTCAAAAATCCCAATGTTCACTCGTTGCCCCCATAATTCCAGTTTGACTTTGAATGCAGCCACTTTATCTGCCGACTTGAGCACAGTTGTTGTTCTCCCCTGAAGTGACAGATTGAATTTATTGAACAGATTGAATATGTCACACAAGTAAGCAATTTTTGCAACCCATTATGTGTCACTGAAATGTGCTGCCAGTGGTGACTGTTTTTCTAAAAAAAATCTCTGGAGCACCTCTCATAACTCAAAAATTCTGGCCAGTGAATTCTCCCTTTAGAAAGCCATCGCACTTCTGTGTATAAGAGAAGACATGTGTGCTCTGCGTTCATTTCCTCACAGAGCTGCACAAACAGACATGAGCTAAGAGCATGTACTTTAATGTGGTTGATAATTTCAATCACATCCTGCAAAATGTTGTTTAGTTCAGGTGACATTTTTAGGCTAGCCAGAATTTCTCTATGGATGACACAAGTGCATAGACTCACAACCTCCCTGACCCGAGTAGTGAAACCAAAAAGCCATCCACTTGTGGCAGCTGCTCCATCTGTGCATATACCAACACAAAATGACCAATTCAGTTTTCCTGGTATGTAATCATTCAAAGACTTGAATAGTTCTGCAGCTGTGGTGTTGGTTGGCAACAAAAGTGCACGTAACATACCTTCATGCACATCCTTCTGAAAAATATGTCACAGAAAAACAAGCATTGTTGCCTTGTTATCAACATTGGTAGACTTGTCAATCTGGGACTGTGTACCATGGGGATTTATTAATCCTCTCCAACAATTGCGCCTCACTATGCTCTGCTATTTCATCAATTTATCTAGTTACAGTGCTAGCTGAAAGAGGAACACGTGCCACCTGTTGAACTGCAGCCTTTCCTAAAAGTTCACAGCAAATGTCCTTAGCAATAGGCAGGGTTAACTCTTTACCAATGGCAAAGGGCTTCTTAGCTTTAGCAATGTGGTTAGCCACTAAGAATGATGCTGTTTGTGCAGACACATTTGATGAAGTGGTGGCCTTCAATAATTGCTTCTGTTTTTCATGTTCACATTTTTTTTCTTTTGAAAAACTCCAAAGGCTTGTCTTTTAATGCAGAGTGTTTGGTCTTCATGTGGCAAAGCGGTTTTGAAGGTTTCGTGGCTTTGTTGGATAGCTGGTTGCCACATATTATACAAAGTAGGCTTAGAGAATGTGAATCACCTGTTGCAATGAATCTGTAATTTAAGTAGGACTTTTGATATTTTCTTTAAATGCAGCTTTCATTTTTTTGGTAGTCTTAGAATCTTCTGCTGTCTCATCATTGGGTCTTTCCCCCTTTTCAAAGAAGCTCTCTGGTGATATTTGTTTTTTACTCATTTTTCCTAGGGTTAACCTGTGGGCTTACCAAAACTGTGGCTGAGACAAATGTGCAGTGTAGGAAAGAGGTGCAGATGGAAGTGGTAAATAAAATAATAGGCAGGCCACACATAGACTAAAATAAGTGTTGGATTCTGACTTAAAGCCTGCCACCAGATGAGGCTGTACCATTAAAGTAAATCAACTCACTTGCCACTATAAAACCTGCCACCAGATGCAGCTTAATTGCTACTTGCCACTCACTGACAGAGTTTTGATATGAGTCTGCAAGAAATTAATTTATTATGGTCTCTGTGCAGTCATACCTCTCTACTAATGATAATCTGTATTTGCAGCCACTCCACAGGGCTAGCATCCCTACCTCAGCTCCACCTCAGATCATCAGGCATTAGATTCTCATAAGGAAAATGCAACCTAGATCCCTCACAAGCAGTTTGCAGTAGTGTTTGCACTCGTATGAGAATCTAATGCTGCCACTGATCTGACAGGATGTGGAGCTCAGGCAGTGAGGCAAGCCATGGGGAGGAGCTGTAAATACTGATGAAGCTTTGCTCACTTGCCTGCAGCTCACCTTCTGCTGTGCAGGCCAGTTCCTAACAGCCCGGTATCAGTCCATGGCCCAGGAGTTGGGGACTGCAGATCTAGATTATATTATATTATGTATCACAATAACAAAATTTGCAGGTACATACAACCATCTTAGATTTACTCAAAGTGGAAAATAATGTTATTTATAAACTCCATTTCCACAAAGATTTGATGGGCAATGGAAACTTTCCGGTTGACATCTATTGCTTTGTTAATTGGGATAATACATCACCCATGGCTTATAAGAGGCCACTTCAATCCAGATAACAGATTCCAGGAAAACTTTTAAGTTTTCAGGTTTTCAATGATTATCTGTAAAATGATGTAGTAGGTATAGATGTGTCCAAAGAGTTTTTTAGCATGAATCATCTCTGGATCTATTGTTTACTGAAATAGCTATTACTTTGTATGTTTTTAAATTACACAATTGTGACTATTATAGAAAATTTAGAAATGTGAAAGATTTTCTCCTCAAATTGTTAGAAAATATGTAATAAAATTTAAAAATGCAACTTGAAACAAGTTATGCAGCTCCATTATTTACTATTAATTGCTACTTGACCTTAAAACATATAACCACTCTTTGCTTCAATTTCAACATTTGTAAATCAGGGTGATAATACCATCTAACTCATATAATGGTTTGGTGGATTAAATGTGACAAATATGTGTATAAAAGTACATAGCTAAATGTTGGCATAGTAACTGATCAATAAATAAAATGAGAATAGTCATTATGTCTTATATATCTATATGTCTGTCTGTATAGATAAAATGTTAGCCAAGCTACTCCATTGAAAGTAGACCATATCTGCAATTGTGAATTGTGCTGTGATAAACATTTGAGTGCAGGTCTAAGTGCCTAACAATCCATGAGTGGATAAAGAAAATGTATATATTTATCTTTATCCACTCATGAATACACATCCACTCATACAAAAACACACACACCATGGAGTCCTATTCAGCCATAGAAAATTAAATAATATCTTTTGCAGCAACTTGGATATAACTGGAGACCATTATCCTAAGTGAAGTATCTCAGGAATGGAAAAACGAACACCACATGTTCTCACTAATAAGTAGGAAATAAACAATGGGTACATGCGGGGCACAAAGAGACATAAAGGACATTGGAAACCAAGAAGAGGCAAGGTTGGGGGGAGTAAGGAATAAAAACTTACCTATGGGGTACAATGAACAGTGTCCAGGTGACAGGCACACTGAAAGCCCTGCCTTCGGCATTGTACAGTGTATCCATGTAACAAAACATTTAAACTCCTTTAATATAGACCATAAAGCTTAAGCTCTATTGGGAAGTTCAATCTCAAAGAAGTAAGAATGAATAAAAAGTAATTAATCAAGGAAGGAGAGAAAGCAAATACAGGGATAACTTGACAAAATTGAGAGTTTGTTTCCAGACCAACACAATAAAGACAATATCTCAATAAAGGGAGACACATGATTTTTTTATGGCTTCCTGGTACATATAAAAGTGTTGCATATAAAAGTCAGATTGTAGCCTCAATGATGATGAGTGCTGACTGATTGGGGTGATGATTGCTGAAGTTTGGGGTGGCCATGGGAATTTCTGAAAATAAGACACCACTGAATTTTGCCACATCTATTGACTCTTCCTTTCACAAAATGTTTTTCTCTGTAGCATGCAATTTTGTTTGATAGCATTTTACCCATGGGACTTCTTTCAAAATTCGAGTCAATTCTCTCACACCTTCCGCTGCTTTATCAACTAAGTTTGTGTAATATCATAAACCTTTTGTTGCAATTTCAACCATGTTCACAGCATTTTCACCAGAAGTAGATTCCATCTGAAGAAATCACTTTCTTAGCTCAGATATAAGAAGAAACTTGTTAAATTTTGATCATGAAATTACAGCAATTCAGTCACATCTACAGGCTCCACTTCTAACTCTGGTATCTTTTTATTTCTACCACTTCAGCTACTTCCTCCACTGAAGTCTTGAACACCTGAAAGTCATCCAGGAGGGTTAGAATCAACCTCTTCCAAACTTCTGTTAATATTTATATTTTGACCTCCACCCAGGAATCATGAATGTTCTTCATGGCATGTAAAATGATTAATCCTTTCCAGAAGGTTTCAGTTTTCTTTGGCTAGATCCATCAGAGAAATCACTATCTATAAAATCTATAGCCTTACAAAATGTATGTCTTAAATGATAAGATTTGAAATTACTACAAAATGGACATTATGTTAACAAGCATGAAAACAACATTAATCTCCTTGCACACCGCCATCAAAGCTCTTGAGTGACCAGGTGTGTTGTCAATGAGCAGTAATATTTTGAAATGAATATTTTTTCCCAAGAACTGTGTCTCCACAGTGGGCTTAAAATATTCAGTAAACCATGCTGTAAACAGATGTGCTGTCATTCAGGCTTTGTTGTTCCTCTTATAGAGCACAGGGGGGAACAGATTTAGCATGATTAGGGACCTAGGATTTTTGGAATAGTAAATGAGTATTGACTTCAACTTAAAGTCACTAGCTACAATAGCCCATAACAAAAGAGTCAGCCTGTCTTTTGAAACTTCAAAGTCAATCATTGTCTTCTTCTTTCTAGGTATGAAAGTCCTAGATGGCATCCTCTTTCAACAGAAGTCTGATCTACATTGAAAAATTTGTTGTTTAGTGTATTGTACCCACTTTCATCCATTATCTTAGCAAGATCGTTTGGCCTGCTTGCAGCTTCTGCATCAGCATTTGCTGCTTTACTTGCACTTCTATGTGACAGTGATGGCTTCTTTCCTTAAACCTCATGAACCAACCTCTGCTAGCTTCCAAATTTGCTTCTGTGGTTTTCTCACCTTTTTCAGTCATCATGGAAATAGAAGGAGAGTCATGGCCTTAGTTAAACAAATGCTGTAGCTGATTTTATGTTCTATTCAGATCACTAAAATTTCTCTCCATATCAAATATAAGGCTGTTTTGCTTTCTTATTATGCATGTATTCACTGGAGTAGCATTTTTAATTTCCTTCAATAATTTTTTCTTTGCATTTACATCATGACTGACTGGCTTAAAAGGCCAAACTTTCTGACTATCTTGCTTTTCAACGTACCTTCCTCTCTCAGCTTAGTAGTTTCTAGCGTTTGATTTAGAGTGTAAGATATGCAGCTATTCCTTTTACTTGAAAGCTTACAGGCCACTGTAGGGTTATTTATTGGCCTTATTTCAACACTATTGTCTCAGGGAATCGGGGAGCCTAAGGAGAGGGAGAGAGATGGGGGAACAACCAGTCAGCGGAGGAGTCAAAACACAAACAACATTTATTAATTTAGTTTGCTTTCTTACCTGGGCACAGTTTGTGGCACCCCAAAACAATTATAATAATAACATTAAAGATAACTAATCACAAATCAACATAATAGTTATAACACTAATGAAAAAATATAAACTATTGTGAGAATTACCAAACCAAAATACAATGCAGAGACAGGAAATGAGCACATGCTGTTGGAAAATAGTGCCAGTAGACTTGCTAAATGGAGGGTTGACAAAAACCTCCCAGTTGTAAAAAAATTCAATATCTGCAAAGTGCAATGAAGCAAGGCACAATAAAACAAGGAATGCATATACAGCATATGGGAATGTATGGCCAAGCTGTCCAATGATCACACAAAAAAAATCATGCTCAGTTACTTTGTCTCATGTGTGTACAGAAAGCCTGTCTGAAACCTAAAGTGTCTCAGAACAGTTTGAGTGTCAGGCATAGAGACAAATGGAACAATTTACCTATGGTCTTCACCCTGTGCCCCATCTTCTACTGATCAAAGTTACCAGGATGACAGCTTCAATCCTCCAAATCTACTGGTTCAGTTATGTGGACTGTCTAACTAGTATGAAGTCCAGAATCTCCCCATGTCCCTTTGGACCAGTGCAGCTATTTGGAGTCTATGATCATAGCAATCATGTGATCCATCTGCAGGACACCTTTAGCTGGAAAGCAGGATGGGTGCATGAGTGGGGATGTCCTCAGGGTTTGGGGAAAGAGATATTGGTCAGGATAAGTGAATCTGAATCAATGCATAAACTGAGTTCAGAATATAACCAAGCTCTAAATATTGGTCTGGAAACTTTGTTTTTCATTCAAATATACTCTGTACAACATTTTTTTAACACAGAAGAAAATTCCGTTGTAACCGTAGGTCCTATATTTTTAATCATTGGATTATTAGTGGGTATATATTTTATCATTTTCTTGAAATTATAAATATTTTAAGTAAATATTCTTACCACTAAATATTTGCAGTCAATTTTGGGGTATATGTTAGCTATGTCCAGCACTATATATACATTTTAAATGCTAAGTATGTTAACTTGTTCTCCTTCCAGAATGGTTCTGCTAGTATGCACTCACTAATTTGTTTATGAATTTGCCCGCCACCTACATTCCCATTAATTTGAGTTTTTTAACTTTGTGAATTTAACTGGGGGGAAATGTGGAACGTGGTGTTGTGTTACTGTATTTTTTATTTGAAGTGATTTTGAATAATTTTCAAATTTTTATTTATCTACCTTTTTGTACTCTCAAAGTGTGTATTTCTTGTTACTGTTTAAATGTATTTTATCTTTAAGAGCATGAATTATTTGCAACATATATTTCACATTAGTCATTTGCCATTTTCATTAATGTTGATTATGCCATAGAGATCTGCTCATCACCATTATTGTTATAGAGGTAAATATATTTTTTCTTATGGTTGCTCTTAGGAGTCGTATTTTAAAAGATTTTCATACCCTTAAGTATTATAAATGTTCAATTTATCATTATTAAAATATTGTAATTTTACTTTTACTCTAAAATATTTAATAAATTTAGAATTCATGTAGGCATATGTAAAATGTGATAAAAATTTATATTACTAGTAGGAATCATTATTTACTAAATAACTTTTTATTACATGTAGATTTAAATGTCACTTTTAACCTTTTCTGGTTTCTAATATATATTTGCATCTCTTTCTGGATTTTCTCTTATGTTTATCATCTAATAATGTGCCAGTATAGTTTTTTTATTTTATATTATGTAGATTTTAATGCACAATACACTTTCCTTATTACTATTCTTTTAAAAAATTTCTTCTTAAATTTTTTTATACCAAATGTTATTTAGATCTTCTTTTCCAAGTCTGTTAAAATCTTACTGACTGGTTAGGATTAATATTACAAATTAAATGAGAATAAATTAAATGAAGGCTTTTTTATACAGTTTTCCCATCTAAAAAGAAGGTATGCGTTCTTTCAGGTAACATATACTATATTCTGGGGAGAGATGGTTTAGCCCTGTTCTTTCCTCATTTTGTCATATTTTTCAGTATTTCCATATATTTCATATTTTATTCTTTGTTTTGTCATATATTTCATTAAAATGTGTGCCTGATTATAATTACTTTCTAAAGGATTTAAACATATGTATATTTAGGAAAATGCCATTTTCACGGATGTTGTTAACTCACTTGATTACTTTTGGTTATCTACATGTTTCCTTTCCAATAGTGTGCTTCTTTTTTAGTTGGTTTCACCTACTGTCTACAAAATCCTTGCTAAGCAACGTGTTCTCCTCAGACCAATAGCAATGACTTCACCTACTAACCTGTAAGAATGCAAAATCTCAAGTCATATCACAGATTTACTGACTTTAATATGTATTTTAACAGACACCAAGGTGATGCATATGCCTATTAAAATTTGAGAAGATACGACCTCTAGAATAAAACTTTGCTTATGCTTTGTGCATATAATCTGCGGGTTGACCTGTTTTACCAATGTCTGCCACCCATGGAAGCCATCACTAAATTAATTTTATTTATTTTTTTCTCTCTGTTTTCAGATAAGTCCTCAAGCTATCTTTCTGTTCTTTATATCTGGACACACCAGATGCGTTCTTTTTCACTGTAGATGATGTATAACAGTAGATCATTTGCTTCTGTTTTGTTTTGTTTTTGTTTTGCTTGTTTTTTACAGTCTCCCACTTACCTAGGTACTCTCTTTTTCACTGAAAAGAGACTAGCAATCTGGCCTTTTGCCTCCTTCATTTTGCTCCTTTCAAGCTTCAGTGTAAGAGGAATGAGTAAATTGTTTGCATGACCATGCTATTCTCAATAATTTTCAGCTCCAATACAAATTTTATTTGCTTTGTGTAATGTGTTACTCTATTCCATGGGATTCTGAGGGTATAGACATCAAATTGCTTATTTATTATCAAATAAATAAATAATTTATTGCTATTTTTATCTTGCATTTGCCAATATCCTGTATTATAGATTGACTAAGAAAACATCTAGATTTGCGTATTACCCTGCGTTATAAATAGGATATATGTCATTTAAAGGTTGGTTAGGTCAATTAAGGGATGTGAAGTGAGATTTATCATGAGAATTAAACCTAACAACTGTGAGAGAAGCTGGGAAGTAATGATCTGAAAGATTATCATTGATGATTCAGTGGTATTCATAATGCATAATGGAGGTATGCTGCTGAAAAAGTCTATGGAAAGCACCTACTCCTTTGTCCGGCGTTAGGCCTGGAGTTGCTATCGGTCAGAACTGCAGGCAGTCTGGAAAAAAATCTGCATATGAAATGAGGGAAAATTGGAATCTATGAGCACAGAGTAGAAACTGTGGGGACAAACTGATGAGTACTGTTTCTCTTGCTTTCTACACAGGGGCTTTCTGATGCTGTGATGTGAACTACATGGCATGAAAATCTGCTCTGTACTCACACACATATTCCTGGAAATAGGTGAAAGATACCACCCGTGTCTTGACCAATGGAAGACAGAAACCGGTAAGTAATTGATCTTATAAATATATTCTTTATTAAAACAAATAGAAAAAAAGTCCTTTGGGTTTCCTAAGATCAGGGCTTCTCAGTTGATTGTGTATCTTACCCGAACGTTATAGCTACCCATGAATAGTGATAAAGTTTTTATTTCAATTTAACCTTACATAACTAGATTAGGGATACTGCAGCCTGTCAAGTATTAGAAGGGAAGTAGAATCACTGTTGTTAATTTTGTTTTTGTTATCATTTTATTTGATAATATATCCTGATAATATCCATATCATTGTCTGTAGTAGTCACTCAGGCTAGAGGTTATCTCTAATAATTTGTCATCTTGCCTTTGCATCTTATACTGTCATTCATCTTTCAACCGTCACCGTACTAGATAAATGTCCTTTTCCACTGATATTTTATTTCTAGTATGAGGCATTTGCAGTGTTGGGGAAATATGCCCTATTGCATGTACTTTTGATCTGATTCACTATCATGGAATTATCATATATGTTCCATTATCCTAAATTGGTTTGTCATCATTCTTGCAGGTATTTTCCTTTCTCTACCATGCTTTATGAATACTCTTTCTAAAAGTTATCTGTTTCCTAATTATACTCCATCTTCTCAGGAATGTATTTCTTTTCCTATATAGTTAGTATAGCATATGTCACATAGATGATTAATATATATCCATTTTAAATACTGAATCAATGTTAGGGTAATGCATTGTAAATGAATAATGAAGACAGTAAGAAAATTGTTTTACTTTATACTTAGAACTTTCTCATCTAAGGAATATGTTCTAGTGTTCTCTATTTCGCCAATATACTAACAGTACATCAGTACCACACATCTCTGGAGATGATATTAGCAAGTTCAAATAAAGCCTAGAACTCAGTGGTATCTAGACACATTGCTGGCAGATGGCAAATGCCATTCCAAGATGAAGATATAGTCAAATTGATTATAAGAGTCGTCATTTGCCTATGTGAGTCAATCCCAAATTCAAGTATTGGGAAGGATATTGACTAGTGTTCAAAAGTCAATGTCAGTACAATCGCAATGTATTTCTAAAGTCATAACTAATAAGATGTTTATTTAAAAAACACAATGCTAAAAGAAAAATGTTCAATAGTTACTATATGAAATTAAGAAATGAAGTATTTAGTATACCTGTATCATTTGGTATTGAAGTACATTCAAGGTTAGGCATCATTTTATTTTACATTGACCTATAGGAACATTTTATACACACATCAAAAAAAATGCAAACAAAATTGTAGGAAAAACTCTAAAAATTGCAGGAAAAACTCTAAAAATTCTTAGCAGAGGCTTTTTTAAATATAACAACTGTCCAGAGAAGTGACTTGCTTAATCTTACTCTGTGGAACCCTAAACTGAATGCACTCAGTGATATCTGGGGCAAAAATTTAAAGTCTACATGAAATGAATTATTTGTAAATTATGAATATATTTTTTCTTGCATATATTATTAGGATGGTAGAAAAAATAAAGTTTTAAATGGCATGTAGATATTTTTAGACTTTATGAATGTATTTTAAAAAATTACAATGTCCCCACTTCCTTTCTCTTTCTTCCTGTTCAAATAAATATAATTTCTCTTTTGATATGGTAGGGATGATATTAGACAGATTTAGTGTGTTTGAAATCAATCTACCACTTTTCAATTAATTTTAAAGAATTACAGCTATTGCATTTAAAATTTGGGCATAGTTCATAGAACCATGTTGATGAACATATTTATTATTATTCTCTGTGGTCATATGTACACCAAAGTAATTCGATGAAACATGTCTAAGCCTTTAAATATGCTAATTTATATAGAATAGATGTTATCTGGTCTTATAATGTAGTCATTGCTCCTCCTTTTAAAATTGTTATCACCTATAAGACAGAAAACATGCAAAATGGTTGTTAAAGATGAAAAATCCTATTTAAAGAGAAATTATGAATGACTATAGAAGTTTGTCATTCAATCATCTTTATTTATTTTGTCTAGTTGATGACTTCTTGCTTTGTGGGTCATGGAATTTAAGACTAGTAAGTAATTTTCTTGAAAAAGTTGATAAAGAAATAGAAATAGTTGCTTGAGACATGACCAAAATGTGCCAAAACTGAAAACAAAACAAAAAAAGGTTTATACTCTAATCTACTACTAAATCTTCTTATGTGAAAATGAAGGAAATTACCAAAACTGCTGTCATCACTACCTCACCCTCGAAACCCTCATTAGAATGTGTCTAAAGGAACATGCAAATCCTTGTTTGGGAAATGAAATAATTATTTGCTTGCCTGCAAATTTTACTCTTTTTTATTTGAGAATTAAAATTTTGAAAGAAAATAAAGCATACAAAGAGGGAATAATGAATGATAGATATGGTAGTAAACAATACTCCATTTTCTGGACTGCAGCTAATGTTTCAAGCATAATAACTTTTTGACACATAGTTTATCATTATCAAGCTTAGAAATAATATGTTTAGCTATAGGATTTCAATTCAATTCAAGATTCTAAATTAAATATGAGCTAAAGTGTGAGAAATACCCAGATGAAAGTATAAAACCAGAGTATAGATGACATAAAGGCCAGGTGACAGCAGAACTGATATAGATTTTAGAAAGTCTAATAAAAAGTTTAAAAAAAAGTTGGTGACAAAATTGCAGTACAGAATATAGGTAAAAATTGACCTTTAAATTTTAACCAAGCTAACATATGATTGTAGAAATGTTTACAGGCTGAAGGTGTTCATGAGCAAAGAGGCAATGAAATCATGGGTCAAAATAGTATACAAGAGTGTAGTTTTTAAAAGATGAAAAATTATTGGATACTATTTGATGATAAGAGAAGTGTACCTATTAACATATAGCTCCTTTAAGGAGAATTATGAAAGATACAAAATTAACACTAAAGGAAAATGCTAAAAGTAAACCTTGACTTTGATACATAGTTACCACAAAATGAGGTCTTTTAGTAAATTCTGTCTTTTTCTTGGCCCATATTTGTAGTGCTCAGAGTTGCAAGTTTAACAAGCCAAAGTGATTATTTGTTTTAATTGTCACACACAAGGTTAAATTAACGAAACAGGAAATGGGAGAAATTTTGAAATTAATTGATCAGTTAACATACGTGTTCATAATTTCAAATAAAAGAAATGTCAAATAATAATAATGACTACCTGTGGCTAATTACCTTGTTTGGTGGTGGCAGTTATTTAATAAACACATTCTCATATCATGCTTCTCCAGCTTTTCTACAAGTTCAGTTTTATTTTCTGTGTGTATTTAAATTCTGAAGATGAAGAAATAAAGACTCGGGGAGACATTTAATAAAAATGACCAAAAAATCAAATTCAAAATAATGTCACAGTGATGATATAGTTCAGATTCTACAGAAATTTTACTAGTTTAACATACAATCTATGTAGTTGATGATTCATGAATTAAAAATTAATGACTGATCAACAAAGGCTCTAAAATTTTTTCTTTCCCCCTCCTTTGGTAAGCTACATCAGCAACATTCAATAGTATGGCAATTATGTTTGAATCTTGCTTGACCCTCACAAGATGTTAGCTTAATAAATTCAGACATAAATTTTGGGTAAAAAAATGGCATTATTTGCATATTGACTACCCAGACAACTAGTTAGATGCAAAATTTGCCAAATAAATTAATTTAGATAACATAATGCCATGAAGGAAAAGATTTGTTAGGAGCTAAACTTTAACAAGAATGAAATCCATTCGGGTGCAGGTGTCTTTTTCATAGAGCGATTTTTGTTCTTTGGGGTAGATGCCCAGTAATGGGATTGCTGGATCAAATGGTAATTCTACTTGCATCTCTTTAAGGTATCTCCATATGGCTTTCCACAGAGGTTGCACTAGTTTGCAGTCCCACCAGCAGTGTATGAGTGTTCCTATCTCTCCGCATCCACGCCAA
>RJWJ010027341.1:0-22278 GCA_004363605.1 Indri indri
TCTCAAAAAAAAAAAAAAAAAAAAAGAACAACTGAGCAGTACTTGTGTTTCAAAACTAAACTTGCAAATGTATGACATATAACATTTGGCCTAATAGGTATTTGGCATTTTGTAAACCAGCATCGTATTGTATAAAATGCACCCCCTTTTTTATTGGGTTGTTTTTTTGCTGTTGTTGTACCTGGGTGTTTGACAAAATAGTATTCAAAAGTATCTACATTTTGTTTGTTTCCAAGTCATTTATTATGAAAGAAATAAGGAAAATTTTAATTGTCAAGAGGTTGGCTAAGGTTAATGAGGGAAAAGGAGATGAGTAAATCTGTAGGATCAGGTCTCCAAATTTCTAATCCTTCTGCATTAGCTGAATTGCACAAAACAGGAACCTGTAGCTCAGCGTGTAACATTTTCCCCATCACTTCAATAGGAGAACTATTATGTTAGTGTGCACTTAGAAGGTGGGTAATAGATGTGTATTTTTGTTGCACATAACTTTCTTGTTGTGTTACAATCACAATACTTGAAGGGTTGTAGAAATAACCTCCCAGCACATACCCCTCGTGCTCACTGTCCCCTGTGACACTCAGCTGTCATTCCATTTCAGACCAAATGTTCATTTTAACATCTTCTTCTCATTTTGCATAAAATTGTATGGATGTATCCTAGAATTACTCGATTATAGAATTGATTAAAACCTTTCTAAAACAAGCTTTCATCCAAGTAGAAATTCTCAGACAGCATCCCGTACGGATGATCGTTCTCTCCTGAAATAGATTTCCATTGACGGGAGCTGCAGATAGAATTTTTTCAAGTTATATCAAAATAGACCCCTTTGCAAGGTCTGGCCTTTTATGTTAACATAAAAAATGCCATTCATTTTCTGAGTCCATATTCTTATGAAGAGTATACACTTAATATTTTACTTTCCTTTGGTCACTTTTAATCCCAGACAGTAAGTTCTATAAGGTACATTGCTAATTGTAGCCTGTATGCTTAATGATGAAATTCTGTAGTGACTGCAGAATGTTCTGCAAAGCAGTTTGTAGATTAAATTTTGCCATGCTTCATTCGGTGAAAGAAGAAGAAAGACAGATAACATTGACAATAGCCTCCATTTAAATGCATGTAATAGATCTAATAGGGCACTTTGTAGCATTTTGCAGAGCTGTTCTTTTTATTTTATCAGGGTAGGACCAGTTACTTTTTAACAAAAGAATAGGGTTGAAAGGATGTAATAAAAAAGAACAAGTACCTTGGTATATTAATTGTAATAATATTTCACCCTAGTAATGTATAGATCATTATGCATATTATTAGGGCAAAATTATTATTTTTCTTTTTTCTTTATTGCTCTTTGTGATTGCAAGCTTGCTGAGGGATAAAACCAGGCATGATCACTTATCTTAACAACTACAAGAAGTCTGCCAAGAGAAAAGACAAGTCCATCAATGCCAGATGAATTTTGTCATTGATTGATAAAGTTTCATTCCATACGATCCTTAACCCCGAGCTTAAACAGCATACATACTCGACCTTCTGGCCACACGTCTTTCCCATCAAAGCTCTCTCAGCTCACTCTAGTCCATAGCCACTGCTTCTTTCTCTATTTTCTGTTTGGTAAGAATCAATGGGCAGACCATTGTTACCAATTATTTATGTGTTGCATTGTACAATTATATGAGTTGTCATATTGAGTTTTTTTAACTGTTTTATATGATTATTTAATGTTTCACCTGTTTATCCTTGTTGACCAATGGGACTTTATGCTATTAATAATAGGATTGCTTTTCCATGCCCTTGCATTTTGCATTTCCTCAGTACCTTTCTTTGGGCTAGGTATCTGGCAAAAACCCACGACACAGTTGCACATTTTTTACCAAACACTTAAGTGGCTTCTTTAATTATTTCCAGCATCCTGGCCACCTGACCTTAATGGACAAGTAGTAAATAAAACAAACAAACAAAAAAAAATTGCAGCTCCCATGCAGCATGTCATGTGGTTAGAACTGAGTGTCAATGAGGTGAGGTGGAATGTGCTTCATCATTAAAGTCTCCCTTCAGAAACTGTACAATGACAGCCAAAAGTTTTTTTTTTCTTCTTTTCCCACATATATATCTGAATGCTCAGAAAAGATAAGAAAGCCTGAAGAAGAACAGATGTGTTAGAAGTGTGAAATGGATTAACATCAAAGCCCCCTGGGAAAAATCTGAAACATGAAATGCAGGCTCCTGACTGACAAGAGCTATTCAGAGAGTGTTCAAAGCCCGACAGTGCATTTCAGGCTGTGTCTCTTCCTGAGCTGTGAGAGGCCTGTGTGGCAGGTAGAGATGCTGGGGGAAAAAAATCCCTCTCTGAACTCTGGTGAAATGTAGCCTCTGTGTGTGCTGATGTGCAGGATATGGGGAAGGCAAGGCATTTTTTTTTTAAACATAAAAAGATACAGTCTGTTTCATATATAGGCAGAAAAATCATCTGCTGATGTATATGATACGAAGGGTAGTGGGAAGAACTCCTTGTGTAAAATCCTGTTTATCCATCGCAGTGACTCAAAGGTTCAGTATTTATGACTAATTCCTCTGGTCTTTATAGGTTTGAAACAGTAAGTACCCAATATCCCTTGTCATTCTACCACGACCTCATAGATTTAGAGATTCATTCAAGTCTGGTTATTCATTTTCATTATTTAAAAGTACAAGCCCAGAGACAAGAAACTTTCACAACAGTGTCAAACAAGTTACATTTGAATTATAATATTTTTAGAAACTGTTTTAAACACATAAACCTGATTTTCTCCAAAATTGACAGGCAAATTCAGTGACAACTTTGATCTGGAAATCCTGAATATTATTTGAGTAAAATAAATAAAATAAGACAAAAAGTGGGAGAGATGCCTTTGGAATTAAAGTAAGGTTTCTGTAATAGTTAAATGATGTGCTCTACCCATTTTTGTAGATCTTAAAACTGAGCTATCACCTCACTTTATGACCATGTTTTAAAGAGTAGCACTAAAGCCCGTCGTGACTACAAAGCAATTAGAACTTTGATTCTTCTTTTCCAAACCTTAGTGGCTCACACCTATAATCCCAGCACTTTGGGAGGCTGAGACAGGAGGATTGCTTGAGGCCAGAAGTTTGAGACCAGCCTGGAGACCATAATGAGACCCCATCTATACAAAAAAAAAAAAAAATGCAGAAAAATAAGCCAGGTGTGGTGGTGCACACCTATAGTCTTAGCTATTTGGGAGGTTCAGACTGGAGAATCACTCCTACTAGCACTCCTGCTGCCCATATGGGGGTATATTTGAAGTTGTGATAGTACCTTCTTTATGAGTTTGAGCCTTTAGAAAAGTTGAAAGACTTTGAAATCACACCTGCCAAGTAAGGTGATTCTACTTTTCGTAAACTAATTCCAGAAATATTTGTTGTCTCTCCAGAAAGTTGGAAGGTAATAGAAAATGTCTGTTTCCCTTTAACCAAGAATTATAATTATCCCAACTCATCTCTTACCAGACCTCACATTCACTAAGAAAAACCCAGCTCTGTTCCAAACTTTTATATACAAGTTAAAATATTGTTTAATTAAATGAGTGAATCAGAAAATATTTATTAGGAGTCTATGGTATTTTAGGCAATGTGGGAATACAAGACAGAACAAAAGTTTTTAATCATGATTGATGAAGCTAACACCATGTAATTATTTGTCAAAACCAGCCATGCTGCATTCGTCATATTCTGTCTTTTTGTTGGGTATATTATTCCGTTTTATATTACCTATCTCTTCACTATGTTTTAATTACATTGAGATTAAATATTATATGGCAGTTAATGGTCAGTTTGCAGAGTCAGGTACACATGGGTTTAAACCCAAGGACATTCATCAAATAGCTTTGGCCGTATTTAGTGGTGTCTTCATGGCATCATTGGTAATGTCTCCAATACTCATTTTCAACAATTGTAAAATGTGGAAAAAAAAAAAAAAGAGAGAGATTGCTTCACTCATGTTCTAATTCAACTAAGGTAATAGAAATGCAGTAGTGTGATTGCTGAGGGTAGACATTATATCTTCTTTCTTCATTCAGGCTACTGGAAGGCCTTGTACAATACCTAATGAGGTTGGTACCCAATGCAGAGTAATTTTGATGCAACCTAATGAGGTTGATACCTAAGGCATTGATTAATTTTGATGCATCTATAACTAAACTTCTTTAATTCGTTGTCAAAGAAAAACTGCTTAACCACTAACAAAATACGTACAACTGGCTCTGCATGTGGTTTTCAATGTGCTGCAATCTGAGATTAATGAAGAAGCACAGGGCTTTACTTCTATTGTTCTGTGTTTGTTTCCTAGACATCTCCTGATAATTACATATATTTTCAAGATAAATATTTTCTTCCGTTGAAGTCCACTTTTTAAATGTACATACCACTGAGAAATGGGTAGCATATTAATTTCTTGGCTTAATTTATCAAAGTAATCATTTAAATTAAAAATAATCATTCACAAATCCCTTGGGCACAGAAATGATCTCATTCATCTTTGTATTCACAATATATAGAAAAGTGCATAGTAGGCACTTAGTATTTATTTAAACGGATCAATCTACAAATCTGTGCATTCATAATTAGGATTGTTTTTTCCTAAGCATGCTAGTGTGTATTAAATTTCAGGTTTTTGTTGGTGGAAGAGCAATTGGTGTGTAGGGGCTACTGAGCTGTTAGTGAGGTCAGAATTCAAGGGATTAAGGCAGAGAACACTGAAAAATATTTTTCCTGCCTCACATTTTTCCAATTATTGTTGTTATGACCTCAAAGAGCCATTTGGTCAGATGGTAACCAAGGTCTGTTATCTACAGAGGAAAATCTAGGGCTCATTTGTGTTAAGAATAGGGGGAGAATTCCTTTCCTGGGCTAGAAAAGTTCTTTTCCACTGGCGGCATTATTATGCCCCAGAGAAACTTCCAAGTGGGCTTCAACTTTTCATTTCTCCTATGAGAAAACAAACAGCAACAACAAAAACAAAAACAGAAAAACAAGAAAACAACAGAGGTAAGTTAGTACCTAACTATAGATATTATCTGAAGGTAAAATCTACTGATGCAGAGAATACTTTATCTTAAATTTTATCTCAAAACCTATCAAGGGAAAAAATAAATAAATCTGATAAATATTTGTCAGTATTTTTTTTTTCTTTTTTTTGGTGATAAGATTACAATCAAAACATTTCCCTTCTTACCAGACTTGTATGTCTGCTTGAGGCTATTGTGCAGTGTTTACCTAGTATATTCTAAATTGTAGATGCATTTTCCAACAACTTGTTCTTTATAGGAGAAGTTATCTTTTGAAGAAACAAAAGCTAGAATTACAAATGTGTGCTTTGCTGTACATGGCTGGAATAGGCTGGGTATTGAGGTGAAGTGTCTTTGTCTCTAACTATGGAGAGGGAAGGGGAGGAAGGACACAATGGTAAGCTCTATGGATTTAAAGCACTGTAATTTTTGTATTACATAGTCCACATAGCAGGAATTTACCACTGACATTTGAATATATAAAATTTAAAAAATTGATCTATTAATATTCTACCTATTAAAGAGTTATTATTGAATTGAGAAAAGCATAGAGCTGAAGGTAGAGGCAGCGTTAGAGAGTTGTTATTAACAAGTTAGGCCAGAAAATAATGACTAGATGCTTCTACCAGGATAGAAGTTCAGAAAATGAGAAAGGTGTCAAGAAGTGTCAAATAGAAGTAAACTCAAGTAATCAGGTATCGACATCAGAGAGAGATCATGCAACCAATGGGCAAATATTCCAGCATTTAGTTAGAAAATAATTTGGAAAGTTTGGTGAAAGGTGGTAAACAGATATTTAAATAGATATATAGTTGATACCAGAGAGGTCCAATGGTAGAAAAGAGAGACTAGAATCCAGCCACGCATATAGTCTTCAGGAAAATATGAAGGTCACTTAGGACATGGGGTTCAAAGTGTGGTCAAAACACAAAGTTAATACCAAAAAAGAAAAGTAATAATAAAATTTATCACACAGTAGCAATTGTCATGAGATGTAAGACAAGAAATCCATTGTTGAAACTGAAGCAGAAAGACTTACAATACACTGTTGTAATAGTGAGCCTCCAGCTTGTGGCTCTACCATTTTTAATATGTCATCTTCTCATGGACCAGAAGGTCCCACTCTGCAATGGATTCAGTCTCTAGGCATAGCTTCAAGGTTTTTAGAGTAGAGATCCATGTGAATCATCAAAGTGCTTATGCCAAAAAGAAGTGTCTCATAACAACTTTCTAGAGAACAGCTCTTGACGTGAGGCTATAGAACAGGCTCTGTGTTTCCAAAGTAACTGTCAAGAAGTTCATGAAAACCATGACTTTTATTTTTAAAAAGCATATATCTTCTTCATTTATATATGTATATTACTTATCTGTCATCAATTTTTTTCCCATTCAACTTAGGAATTTACCCACAAAGCAAGTAAAGTGTGTGTCTGGGAGAGAAGTCGGTGGACAGGAGTAAAGGGGATGCTATTAAAGGACGTGACTCTAAAAGCAGCAACTGACTCCAAGAGCACTAGACAGGAGATGGTACTGTCAAACAGAACAATAATGAACGATGTTGATTTTGTTCTATTTTCTTTGCTTTAAAAAGTGGGGAAGCTTACAAAACTGCTTAGAAAGTTTCCCAGACAGCGTGGTTATATGTCAGGAGATGGGGTTTGGGGAAGCCATTTGCAAGCTTCACTTATCTGAGAAAACCACTTGGGTATAACACCTCATTTCCAGGTGGTTCTGAATACATGAGAGACAAGATATAGCTCTAGGAATAAATAGCACAATTAATGGGAGAAATCCAAGAAATCTTAGCATTATTAGGAAAACACACATAAGACACCACCAAAACTGTTTCCTCAATACAGACTTTCTGAACTTACAAAAAGAATAATAAAATGACAATAATTATATGACAAGTCCTTATTCTTTAATCTTCCTTCGGTTTCCAGCCAAATAACTGAAAGGCTAGAAGACTTCTCTGCAGAAGTAGCTGCTCAGCAGACATTCACTTAAGTCTTGGATATTGGAGGCTTTATCTGTTTATTTGATGATTGGAATTTTCTGCCCATTATTGATTCCTGCCACTCTTATGAACAACTCAAGTGTCTGACACAAGTTGAGTTTATAAAATAGACTGTATTTTTTATCCATTAGCTAGCACTTCATAGATTGTCCAGAATTTGTCATGAGCTTTGCAGCATTTCCATAGCGGTAGCACCTGTCTAGTCAAGGATCGTATATCAAGGTGCATTCAGTCCATCTGCCACAAAGGAAATTGATGGTTGCTGTTTATCTTTTCCCCCATCTATTATCATAAAGTTACCTCTTCCCCTTACTTTTGGAAAAATGGAACACATTTTCAGGATATTTTCTTTAATACTCCTTGATCTAATAAAGAGGTGTGTTCTGTGATTTTTGATATCTGTTAGGTTACATACATACCTTTGGCAACTGTTAGGTTACATACATACATATCTGCTTGAGGAAATATACTAGAAAAAAATTATAACTTCATAGAAAAATATTGGTAATGCTACTTGAAAATTTTCACAGCATACAAAATCAACTCTTATCTCTAAAATGTGGAAAGATAAGATGATTCAACTTTTGAATGCCAATGAAATACCAGATTTTTCTCTACATGCTTATATACATTATCTCATTTAACACTCATAGAAACCCTGTGAGATGCCCCAATGATGTTGATTTTTATAGTTTGGGAAGGTGAGTGCACTGGTATTATATTAATTAGTTTTCAGGACCAGAATAAGAAATCAATTCACAGAGCTCTAAGGCCCAATATATTTTAATTACATTGATAACATTCCATAATCATGGCATATATTTGCTTGGAAATATATAATAATAATGCAACAATAACAGAATAACCAAACAGCCAGCATTTATCAATATCTACCATATCATAGGTGCTTTTCAAGTATGATCCTTTTAATCATCAAAACAATTCTTTGGAAAAAACATGTGCTGTTATTCCTATTTTAAAGATAAAAAAATCAAGGCAAGGAGAAGGTAAGTAATTTTCTCAAGTTTGCATAAATGGTAGTTATTGGCAGGTATTTAACCCCATGTCTGACTCCAAACTTTTATAGTCATAATAATCATGATAAGTGCTTAAATATGGTAAGTGCTTCCACATTCATTATTTTATTTGAGCCTGTAAAACTTTACGAGAGGGGTAGATCAAGCATCCGCACACTTTACAGGCAATGAAATGCACGGTCAGACTTGCACGGAGCTGGTAAGTGTCAAGGAAATGTCTTAAGCTTGGGGATTTTTTGTTTTGTTTTGTTTTGTTTTGTTTTGAGACAGAGTCTCACCCTTTTGCCTGGGCTAGAGGGCCGTGGCATCAGCCTAGCTCACAGCAACCTCAAACTCCTGAGCTCAGGCAGTCCTATTGCCTCAGCCTCCTGAGTAGCTGGGACTACAGGCATGCGCCACCATGCCCGGCTAATTTTTTATTATATTTTTAGTTGTCCAGCTAGTTTCTTTCAATTTTTTTTTTTTTTTTTTTTGAGACAGAGTCTCACTCTGTTGCCCAGGGTAGAGTGCTGTGGCGTCATCCTAGCTCACAGCAACCTCAAACTCCTGGGCTCAAGCAATCCTTCTGCCTCAGCCTCCTAAGTAGCTGGGACTACAGGCATGTGCCACCATGCCCAGATAATTTTTTCTACATATTTTTAGTTGTCTGATTAATCTCTTTCTATTTTTAGTAGAGACAGGGTCTCGCTCTTGCTCAGGCTGGTCTCGAACACCTGAGCTCAAACGATCCTCTCGCCTCAGCCTCCCAGAGTGCTAGGATTACAGGCGTGAGCCATCACTCCTGGCCAAGCTTGGGTTTTTGGACTTCGGTGTACACACTTGATAATATACCCCATGAAAAGTCCATGATGCTTATATAATGGGGAGAACACAGCGTGTGACTCTTTGTGGAAGAAGACACAAAGTTTTAAGTTCTACAACTTGCATTTACAAGGTACAATGGACATCCTTTAAAAAGTAGGAAAGATTGCAACAAGTCTCTTCATCTTCTTTAACCTGTTTTCTCAGCCAAATCTACCTCATTATAGTCACCTCACAAATCTGCTGTCAAGGGCAAATGAGATAATGTGTATAAATGTTCACCTCCCGCCTTAGCTTGACAAATCATAAGGACTCAACATTATTTTAGAATGAACAAAATATAATTCTTGTCTTCAAACAGGTTGCAGTCAGTTCATGGAGGTAAGAGTCTTACTCATAAAACAATGACAAAAAAGGGCAGTGTGTGACATATGCTGTAGATGTTTAACAAAAATGAAAATGAGTGAGAGACACTATTCTCAGGCCAACCTGATGAAGAGGTGATGAACTGAATCTTCAAGGATCAACTCTCAAGAGGGGAGTGGAATTCCAGATCTAAGGAACGATGTGACTTGCAATGAACTCTATGTTTTTCTTAACTGGCTACCTTGGATAATGGTGCACTGTACCATTATCTGTACACTGGATAATGGTCTCCAGACTACATTCATCTATAGCTCCTCAAAAGTGTTTTAGGCATAGACAGAATAGCTGGTTCCTTGTTTATTGCCTGAAGTCCACCATACAACAATACCTTTTTGGCTCAATTTTTCATACCTCTAGAAATCCACATGAGAACACACAAACTCCCAGAAAGAGCAATACTACAAATCCTCACCTAGCACTACATCTTTATGTGGGTACATTTCGCAGATTGTTATTATGTCTAAGAGCTAACTGAAAGCCAATGATTAAGGAATGAAAATGTTGAAAAGAAATAATGAAGGGCCACTAAAAGGACAGTCTAACCGTGATGAGAAGTTCTAGTAAGATGTTTCTGATAGCTGAAAATAATGGGAGGGCATTGAATTCCCAAGGAAAGGGAACCTGAAGGACTATTGGTGAAATGTAATAATATCTTCTTTCCCAGCTTATATCTGAACCCCCTCAATCAACTCATCTAGAGAGACACAGTGTTCACTTAAGAAACACATGGAACCTGGGGATCAGAGAATAATAAACGCAGTCCTCCAGCCTTTCTTGTCAGCCACAAATATTTCCACTATTTTCATACCCCAATCAATCCCCATTTATATTAGTCCCTCTTGGATCTGATCTATGTAAGGACAAATTTTGTATGCATGAATTTGCTAACACTTCAAAAGCCTGGAAGCACAGTAACAGACATTGTTGGTACCGAAGGATCATAGTCTGTCTCCAAACATGCCAACATTTTCTGAAGCAAGCTAAAAAGATTTGGACTAAAAGCAGTGGCAACTCTTTGCTTCAGGGTTTTCTCTGCCTACAGGTGCCTGGTCAACTGTGTGAGCAAGGTGTGTCAGAGGTGCAGGGAAGTTAATGCTTCTTGTGAGATGTCCTTAACCAAGGAACGACAGGGATCTGTGTATAAATACTCTAGTTACCACCTTGGGAGAGATACCTCTGGTCCAAAGTCTTTAAGCTGACTCCCAGTGTTTGCTAGTAGAATGAAGCTACTGCTGTCCAAAGTAGTAACACACTCAATAACACACCATTTACTGTTTTCTCCCCCTTTTTCTGTCTTACTTTTCCATTCTTTTCATAGAGTTTCCTGACATCACTTCCCAAATAAGCTATCTGCACTTGCATCAGGAAAGCATCCTATTCGTGATAGAATTTCACATAGTGTAAGTAGAATGCACACCACTGGCTCTTCTTCAAGTCCTGACACTCTCATTACAAAACATAACACAACTTTATACCATTTCATAGCTAAAGAAAAAAGAAAAAAAAAAGCAACTTTAAAGCTACTTTAAACAACATCTCCATTTGTTCTCTAAGAAGGCATGTAAGAAGCCCATTAATAGTAATGCTTTGCTCTTGTGCATAATTTTGCACTTTTTAAAGCACTTTCCCATATTTAATCATATTTGATCCTTATGATAACATTGTACAAAATGTAGGGCAAATGTTAGCTTGAGGGACAATGTGGGGTGGTGGAAAGAGCTCTCTGAACTGGGAGTCTGGAGACCTGATTCTGTCAATAATTAGCAGTGCAACCACAGGCAAAGGCCTTAACATTCTCTGGTCCTCGGTGTCCTCATCATGGTATAAGGGGCTGGTCTATAAAACGTCTAAGATTGTTTCAGATAGTGACATTCCATGAGATCCAAATATAGAGAAGGAGAGTGGAGCCTGTGGTTGTGGCATCACTTCCTCAAAGTCCGATGTTGGTCAGCAGCAGAACTAGGAATAAAATCAAGATCTAGTAACTTTAGAGAAAAGGTACATTAAGTGACACGATGTCTGGCATTGATGAAAAGCTCTCATACTAGCCATTGAGAGCACATTATGTTCCACACATTATCTTCAACCCTGAAAAATTCCTTTAAGGTATATTTTATTCCCAATTTACAGATGAGGAATCTCAGACTCCAATGTCTATCACACTTGACTTAGGTCACAAGCTACTGACAGACCTCCTGATACCTGTGGCCCATCTATGTAATCCCCAAACCATCTTCTTTAATTATACTAGTATTTTTTCTTTTTGTACGTCTTACAAGAGTATCAAGAATATTTGCTATATTAGAAGTTTGATATGTATGGCTTCTAATTTTGACTTTTTCTTCTCTGATTATATTTCTCCACCTATAAAATGGACATAATTTTTCCCTTAGGATTATTGAAAGGATTAGAAATGATGAAGAATTCAAAGTGTTTGGAAATAGACTTTTGCTGACTATATGCTACTCTTCTTTCCTACGGTCAATTTTTTCCACCAAACCAGCAAAACTAGCCCCCAATGGCAGTTTCAAACAGCTGAAACTTGTTTCTCTTCGACAGACACACGTGGATAAAGCTGAAAAGCTGGGTGGCGTATAGGAAACTATTAGTATCTTTTGAATTTATTTTTTCTCATGCAGTCTTTGTCCTGATTCCAACCTATTAGGTTTGTAAAAAAGTATACCTCTGTCTATGGTCCTAGTATTCTTTTATTAAATTTACCCATTCTGCATTGCCTATTCTTCTTAACTTTTTATCAGTTATCCTGTGTGTGTCTATGTACATGCATGTGTGTGTTGGAAATGGGTGTACAGGAGATTATTTCACTCATTTTCAGATTCTGCTAGTGAGCGATTCATAACTAGTGGACTATGACTATACCATAAGGCCAGTAAGACATGTTGCATCTACCAGGGAAATTGCATAATAATTATATTTTAGCTTAAATAACACCAGAAAAAGTTTAATTATGACTTTGAATTAATAGTTGAAAGATTAATCAATCAATAATTATAGTAATGATTATAGGGTATAATTGAGCTTAATTGGAGGGGGCTGATTAACGATCAGAATAAACCTTTCAGATTCTCTGCCTTATAAATATTTAGAAATGACAGATTTTGGATCATAGAACTAGAAATAAATGCCAGGATTTCAGATGATGGGTCTTTGGCAACTAGGCTATCAAGGGGAAAATACAGGACTGAAGTAAAGAAATTATTCTATTGTTCAGCCTGTATGTCATTATACTGCTAATTTGCACAAATTTGAGATTAAGGGAGGAAAATATGCATCTGAGGAAGTCTACAGAAAAAGAGAGAGAAAAAAAAGAAATTGCTTGAGACAGTTTTCTTTGGAAGCTCATTTCTCAAGGGTGCTCTTTCCATCTCCAAGGGCAAAATGGTTGTGTGAATTCAAATGACATTCTTATCGGTTCATCATAGGAATAGGTTCAGCAGAGGATCAGACGTCTCAAGGACACATTTCTGTTTATAAGATGACGACCCCTCTCACTTCTGCTTGATTTGCTCTAATCAAATCCAACTGGCTACTGGGACCAATGTCAATTCCATCTGAAGAGAGTCCAATTCTCTTTGGAGAATTAGCACGTGATCTCATTTTAGTAACCTCTTACTGATGAGGAAGAATCCCACAATGCACTGCACAGATGGAGACACACATGCTCAGGTTGAGGTGAGTGGTTCCCCCCACCCCCCAGAGTGGACAACACCATATTTTTCAACCTGTACATCATTCTAAGAAAATAACCCAAATGTAGTCTCGACATTTACAAAGACATAAACATATAGGGAGACAACCTCACAAAGTGTTTTCAAGAGATTTTTAGCTCACAAAAAAATTGATTTTGGCTACGAATTGGAAATTGACTGCTCTCACATTTATCAATGACTCACATTCATTTTCTCTTGTCTTTCTTCAACTTACATGTGTTCTCTCAACCTAAATGCAATAACAGTCATGGCAAGAATTCTTTATGCAAAAGCATTTAACTAAGCAGTTCATGAACTCAATCAATGTTTTTATTGATTATCTACTCTATTTGTCCAAACATATACTGGTCACTGTGGTAGATGCAAGTGAAGGGAATGATTGTATGTTACTGACCTTAACTTCTGTATTCTATCACACGTTATTGATTAAGAGCATAAAGCAGTGATAAGAACAATGGAATTAAAACCTAGCATTAATTATTGGCCCACTGGTGTTTGCTGTACGGTTTTGGGCAAGTTACTTGAACTCTCTTGTCTTTAGTTACTTCATCTGTAAAAACAAAAAAACCCAAAATTTTGTTTTTTCATAGTTTATCACCCCATGAGATATTGCAATGCAATTCTGACATTACTATCTGGAGTTAGCACAGGCTTCAGACTTCACAAGTTAAGGGTACAGTCTTGAATAAGTCTGCCTTTATGTCAGACACTAATAACAAGTTTGAAGGGTCCCAGATCACCCACTCTACTAACCAAATGGCTACAAAGTTGGCAGTTTCCAGTACCACCTCGCTTTGATAATTTACTAGAATGATTCACAGAACTCAGGAAAGTGTGGCACTTGTGATGATATCTCTATTATAATCATTGGCCAATCTTTAGCCTTTCTCTTCCCTTCCTGGTAGTTGAGAGGTTGGGCAACTATCACATGGTTTAAAGACCCAACCCTCTAATCTCCTGGATGGTTTTTCCACCATAGCAGCCTTCATCTAGAAACTATCTGGAGGTCCACTAGGAGTCACCTCGTTAGCATAAACTCAGGTGTGGTCCGACAGTCTCCCCATGAATCACAAAGACACTCCTATCACTTGAGAAGTTCCAAGGAACTTCCCTCCCAGGAACCTGGGAAAATGACCACACAAATTCATTATTATACAACACCCGTTGATTGTTGTGCTAGAGGCAAACAAGGTTTTTCCTAGTGTTTTATTATTTTGAGTTTTTAAACAAAAGTTACATGCCATGATTTTATTATTAGAGAATAAGAGAACAATACAAATTCTATTATATTCACTATGATAAAATACTACTCATGATTTCAGAAGAGAGAAATGTCAATGTTGGCTTCATTAGTCAGAACAATATTTCATAGCTGACATAGAACTTAAGTTGGGTTCTTCAGGATAAATATAATCTGTTAGAAAGAAAAGATCTCTTTTATTTCATATAGGCTATCAATGTAGTCAAAATAATCTAACAAATAATTAAAGTAGGTTTGCAGAGTGATCTTTTTTACCTTTTTGAATACTGCTGTAACAGTTTATAAACACATAGCTTGAGAGAACCTTAATATTTTTTTCATATGCCCCTGAAAATCGACTTACCAGGGAAGCAAAGAAGGAAGAGTATTTATGTTCAGCTTCCATTTTCTGTGTATATATATTATCTGTACCTATTTGGGCCCACAGAAAACCAACCAGTCTGGATCATAAGACAAGAACTTAGTTCTAATCTCTATGAACTTCTAGCTTGGTCAGTCTATATAACATACTTGACCTCTCAGAAATTTAGTTCCTTTACCTACTAATTGAGGATGGTATCTTCCATGTTTACCCTATAAAGTTATTTTTAGATCCAATAGTGTTTTATAAGTTTAGCAATCTACCTTATTTTATAACTAAACTCAAAGTTGGAAATTAGGAAAAAGTGGAAAACAGTCAATATATCCTTCAGTAGTGTCACTGCCCCTTTCTGCCACTCCTCATACCTCTAAGCAAACTCTCCTTCTCCCGTACCTTTAGGAATGGCTCTATTATTTCAATTTATTGCCCAAGAAGTTCTAAGAAATGTATCGTGGTATCTTTGCAGTTAGATACGTAGCAGGTGAGAGAGGCAGACTAAATACATGTAATTGCATGTGAGAAAAGAAAAACAGCTCACAGTAGTCTGAGCTATAGTGAGGAATGCAAAACTTATCATGCCCAGAAAGACTTGAATATGGGACCTCAGTCATGTCTCCTTCCAGCACTCATGCCCAGGGGCAATTATTTAAAGGCATTTTGTTCCTGACTAGCTGCCCACACATTATCTCCACGTTCCTAGAATTTGTGATATGAACAACAATATATAGGCAATGCATCGTGTTCCGACAATGATGGATGGAGTGTCAAAGCTTTGGATAAAACACTCAGAAGATCCACCACAGCTGAGAGGTACACAACAGAACGGAGGGGAGGAGAGGGAGTTTGATCACGTCTTTGTTTTAGAATACCACCCTTACTCCATGAGAATAGGTGACTGGTTAAACAGGATAAACTGAACTTAGAGGGTCTAGGAAACATCTCAGATAATGACCATAAAAGATGATGTTACTGAGTGCTGAATACATGCCCCACAGCATTCAACGCCTGCTAAATGTATTAATGACTTTAATTTTCAAAATAATTCTGTAAGGTAAATATTCCCGTTATCTTTGTTTCATACACAAAGACATTGGGAACCCAGAGACTTAAGTATTACCAAAGTAATACCAGGCCATTCATCTCCAGATCCATGTGTCTTTATCACCACAAGTTGAACTGGTTCCAGAAATACAAGAAATACCAGAAATACGATCCTTTGATTTTTGAGATCTGGTGACTGGTGAGGCTAAGGGGGTTGGAGGAGAAGGGAAGATAAAGAATACGGCTTTTAACTGTGCGAGTTTTGGGCCGCTGCAAGATGTTGACAGATGTTTGTCATTAACCTTTCAATGAAAATCGAAACCATGGAAAATCAAGAAGTTTCCAAAAAGGAGAATATATCAAAAGATGAGAAAAGAAATTAATTACATGAAGAATTTTAGGTCAGCAGGGAATGGGAACATGTGGAACAAAAGGTTTGGACCTCCCCTCTGATCGTGAGTGCTATTCCTTCCCAATTGGGTTGTGTTGGTTAAGGTGGCTGCCATCTGTTCTGACTTCAGTCCAAAGCTTTCACAACTGCTTCTCACAGAGTTTACCACTACAAATGCGAGTGGGAGTCTATGGTCAAAAGCCTAGGACTGTTGGGAGACATTTAATTACTTGAAAATATCTACAGCCTGGAAAACATAATGGTTAATGGGGTAATCAGATGGAAGCTGTGGAATTTTAAATAGTAGAGACAGTGTCACTAGAGTAAATTGTCACTCCCTTGGAGATGATAAAACCCTAGTGCATAAATGGTGACAGGAGCATACCTTCAGCACTTATAAATCAATAAATGATAAAATGTATGTATGTAATGAAGTAGATTTTTATACAGTAGGTTGAATAAACTGATCACAGTATACTGCAAGACTCAGTGGAATTATAGGCAGTGTTTTTATTTACAACCTGAAAGTGTAGGTATCCCTAGATTGTTAAAGCTCTGAGCTACATACCTTAGGTGTAAATCACAAAGACACTAACACTGGGTCACAGGTTAGTAATTAATTAACTATGAATTAGGCTGAGGAATCTTCTTCAGGGCCCTAAGAATCAAGCGGTTATTTAAAGGTGAAGGATTCTGGTCTTTGGAGAACACAGCCGCATTTCTGCCCCTCCCCCCAAAAAATTAAAAAATAAAAAAAAAGAAAGAAAGAGACACACTTGGAAGGCTAGCCTAGAGAAGGAGGTTGATGGGGAGGCTTGTGATTTTGGAAATCCTGAAATAAAGGAAACTATAGGAATTGTTAGCTGGGTTAGGAGCTTTTGGATCATATCTCCAGTGTCTTATTTACTTGGTGGCCTTTGTGGCACCCTAGATAAAATGTCAGGTCGTTATAGGAATGTTGGCAAGTGTCCTAATAGAGATGTTTTATAGGGCAACTTCTGTCAGGCCCTGATAGTTCAAGAGAAAGAGTATTGCATGGCTTCATATTGCTGGTCATTGCACTCTAGTCTTCTGGGATGTGTGAAGACCACTTTTAGACCACACTGAAGTCACTTAAGAAAAATGAGTTAATTATAACACACACCTTCTGATCTATTCTGTCATTGTCTATGTTTACGTTCCTATATAAAGTCTTCCCCAACTGCACCGATGGATAAAAATATCTTACGTGGTGAGTCCTTGTAACTGCCACAGTCTTCATCACAGGGTACTAGAATGTTTGTGTGGGAAGGGCAGCTTAGAGAACTTGTAACTAAACACCATTTACTAGATTCAAAAAGTGAAAACAAGACCCTTAAAAGATCTTTATCTGACTAAACTACTTTATCAGTGTGAAGATACAACTCTACAATTAACATGGACAAATGGGAAGAATGAAATGTCATGACCTGAACAATGTGAGGTGTGAGGTGGCTGGGCAGGAGTGCCCTGGGAGAGCAGTAGGGATGGGCAGTAGCAAGCAGAGTGTGGCAGGATTGTCATGAACTGGTGTCTAACAGGTGGCTGAGAACACACACAACTGATAACTTAGCTGGATAAAACTCAGTCAGTTACAAATTTTAGAAAGATAATTCTAGAGACAGTGGGAAAGATAGGATCAGAGAGGTTAGCTATGAAGATGATGAAATAGTAATGGTGAATAATAAAAGTTCTAAACTAGAAAAGAAATTATTTCTCCTGCTTTTCACTACTTAGTGCCTTATATTATCTCTATCTGCAGGTTAGTTTTGTTTCTTGAGTTAGATTCTATATTCACTTAGGCCAAGAGCATGATCTTCCTTTCAGCCCAGAATTTAGCATAGGATAGGAGTTAATGGAAGATCAATTAATGTGCTTTGAACCAAACATGCGAGCACACACTAGCTTTGGAGAGGTGCATGATGAAAAGAACTCAAAACTTATTCTAACGTACAAAATTCAAAATATTATGTAAGTCACTTAAATGTGGAGGACTTTGATTTGCTTAATTATAAAATATAAGAATTGCATTTGATAAACTCTAAATTCCTTTCCAACTTTAATATTCTATCATTATCAAACTCAAGTTGTATTGATTCTGTCTCCAAACTCCTGCCAAACATATCACATTCGTCGGCCGCTATGATATCACCAACTATGGCTCTGTGTCCTCAATGATTTTATAATTCTGATGAAGGAGATCCACACGGCTTAGGGGCCTTTAGGTTCAAAATAAGTCATATTTTTCTAGATTGTCCACAGCATTGTGGAGTTCTAAGTGGCCTCTTCATATTATGAAATAACGCATCTATGTAATGAAATACTTATAGCCCTTAAATTACATATACCTTGATAAGAAATGTGCAATTATCATCGAATTTTTGTAGTGTTGAACTTCCATTCAATATATTTTGAGTACTCCAGAAAATCTTCAATGTGAGTAAAATGAGTTACAACAAAGTATCCATTTCTCCATGTGGTTTGTACATTTTGTAATTACCGTCACTTGTCAGAATCAAGACGCTTCTTTCTGAATACTGAGTCAAAAGAGAGCAAATAAAAGGAGGAGTTCTGGGGGAAAGGAAGAATATTTCCCAGTTACTGTGATTTGGCAAGATTAGATTGCTTTGCTCAGCTCCTGTCGTTCATATTTCCTCCTTATTATATACTCATAGAAAATAAATGGATCAATCTGGAGATCCTCTTTCACTGTGGTGTGTTTACTTTCCAAGTGAAAACCACTCAGGTGGCAGATCAATAGGACTAAGATGTTGGAATTAGTGGGAAGTTACTCATTCCTGTTGAGAATTGATAGATGGACAACCACATCTGTCAATACGCATCTTAGGATCATTACTTGAAGAACGGTCAAGAATTTGTCTTACTTTCTGTTTTTTTCCTCAATACATTTTCAATTATTAGTGGGAATATCAGGCATGACATCTATGTGCATGTAAACAATAGAAATTGAAAATATATAACTGCAGTTGAATCTTGGTATATGAAAAATACAATCCTGCTGTTGTTGATAAAGCTTGAAAATGACAAGTGACCTGCCTGGTTGGTAGTTCCTGAGGACAAAATGTAATGGAAGTTAGAGACATCTAGAAGGCTTGGCAAGTCACTTTCATTCTCTCAGCCTTTGTTCTCTAATAAAGGAAGGAATATGAGCAAGAGTCCTTCTGGTTGTAGTAAATATATTTTTATGCATGTTTAATACTTGTGGTAGGCAGAAAATTGTCCCCAAATGTATTCATTCCTAATCCTGTAACTGGAAATGATGTTAGGTTACAGGATAAAGGAGAATTAAAGTTGCATATGGTATTAAGATTGCTAATCAGCTGATGTTGAGATGAGGACATTATCTGGGCCATATGTAATCCCAAGGGTCCCTATAAGTGGAATAAGAAGGCAGAACAGAGAAGACAACAAAAATGGCAGCTAGGGAAGTACCTGACCTGTTTCCGGCTTTGGAGATGAAGGAAGATGGTTACAAGCCAAGGAATGAGGATATCCTCCAAAAGCTGGAAAAGTCAGGGAGAGAGATTCTTCCCAGAGCCTCCAGAAAGGAACACAGTCCTGCCTACACCTCTTGGTTTTAGACCAATGAGACCCATTTCAGACTTCTGACCCCCTAAACTGTAAAATTATGTTGTTTTTAAGTCACTAAGTTTGTAATAACTTGTTACAGCATCACCAGCAAACTAACACAATATTAAAGCATCAGTCATTTCAGATATGTTGAAATAAATTACTTTAAAAAATCAAATACATAATCTTTAAATAATTAATAACAATGTCTTTTCATGAGTATTTTTATCAAAGACACCATTAGTCAATTATTTCTATAACTAGGGATAATTTGATCTGAGACTTTCTGTTTGTTCATCAATATACAAAGTTAACAATTTTTAAACGTGATCACTGTAATACTGGGGAAAAATAGGAACAAAAACCACTTTCTAAAGTCTGTTGATCTACTTCTAAAAACAATAAAATTAATTCATTTACAGATTAGTTAAATTTGTTGTTGTTTTAATATATTGTTAACCTCCAAACTTTGTACAGGTAACTCATCAACTAAGGCATGATGCAAATAAACTTCCAAAACATGCTAAATTAATGAGTCCATCTTTTCTTCCCACTGATTGTCATCTTTGAGACATTGTTACCGTCAATGAGGATAAATTCAATTTCCTTCACCAAAACGCAACTCCTTCTTAGACAGGGCTGTACAGAGTCAATTGCTCATGTCCTTGCTCTCATCCTAATATTTGCTTTGCATTAACTGAGGCTACTATATGAAAAAAAAAAAAAAATCTTCCAGGAAGACTGTGCGTAGATAGCAGCACCAAGACTTTCCAAAGAGCTCTCAATTTGACCTGCACACCAGTTCTTTTGGGCCAGTGTGAAAAGATTCTCTATTTCCATTTCAGGATGGTTTTAGATCTAGTACAAGGTTATGGGCCTAGCCAAGATCACAGTTATCTAAGTGAGACCTGTTATCTAAAATTAGAATCACAATCTTACAAATTAGCCCTCAAATTTTACTTGTACTTCCTCATATATCTTAACATGAAGATAAAAATAACCCTCCTTCTGACTCACAGAATTATCATTGCCAAGATCAATTGAAATAAGTCATAAAGCAAGCTTTTCATTTACAATAGCATTAAAAAATAAAATATAATGTATAGGAATAAATTTAACCAAAACCAGAAAAACTTGTACAGTGAAACACTAAAAAACATTGCTGAAAAGAAACTAAAAGCATAAAGACAAAAACATCTGTGTTTATGGATTGGAAGAATTAATATTGTTAAAACAATAGTAATACCTAATCTACAGATTTAATAAAGTTTTTATTAAAATCCCAATGACATTGTTTTTTCAAATAGAAAAATTCATATGGAATCTGAAAGGACCCAAATAGCAAAAACAATCTGGAAAAAAAACCAAAAAAACAAATTTAGAGGACTCACTTTCCCTGAATTTAAAACCTACTATGAAGTTAAAGTAATAAAAACTGTGTGATACTAGCATAAGGATAGACCTGTAGACCATTGGAATAGAGTAGAAAGCCCAGAAATAAAATCCTTATTATATCGCCAGTTGCTTTTTGACAAGGGTACCAAGACCATTAAGTGAGAACAGGGCAATCTTGTCAATAAATAATGCTGGGAAAATGGTATATCCATTAGCAAAAGAACACCATTGACCCTTACCCAACACCATATAGGAAGTTTAAGTCAAAATGGATCAAAGATCTAAATGTAAGACCTAAAGCTATAAAATCATAGAAGAAAACACAGGGTAAATATTTCATGCCATTAAATTTTCTGATGATTTCTTGGATAGGACATTAAAAGCACAGGTAAGTCTAGGCTGGGTGACTCACATCTGTAATCCTAGCACTCTGGGAGCCTGAGGTGGGCAGATTGCTTGAGGTCAGGAGTTTGAGACCAGCCTGGGCAAGAGCAAGACCCTGTCTCTACTAAAAATAGAAAAATTAGCTGGGCATTGTGGCAAACACCTATAGTCCCAGCTACTTGGGAGGCTGAGGCAGGAGGATTTCTTGAGCCTAGGAGTTTGAGGTTACAGTGAGCTACGATGACACCATTGCACTCTAACCAGACCAACAGAGCAAAATTCTGCCTCAAAAAAAGAAAAAGCAAAAGCATATGTAACAACAAAAGAAATAGATAAATTGGATTTCAACATTTTTTTAAGAATTACACATTATAAGACCCTATCAAAAGACTAAAGAGTCCACAGAATAAGAGAAAATATTTACAAGTAATGTATTGATAAAAGATTAATGCCAGAACATATTAAGAACTCTACAACTCAACAACACACACAAAAAGAAACAACCCAATTTAAAACTGAGCAGAAGATTTAATAAACTTTACTCCACAGAAGATATACAAATGGCCACTAAGCATCTAAAAAGATGCTCAACCTTTCTAGTCATTAAGAAAATCCAAATCAAAACCACAATAAGATATCAGTTTAGACCCATTAGAGTGGTTATTATAAGAAAAAAACAAGGAAAATAACACGTGTTGATAAAGATGTGGAAAAATTGGAACCCTTGTGCACTGTTGGGAATGTAAGATGGTATAGGTGCT